>JAHPZR010002069.1:0-15000 GCA_019787425.1 Platygyra sinensis
TTTAAGAAATAGAAAACATGTACCGTGTTTCTATCGAGTTATACAAACACGAGTGGAAGTTTGGGAGAACGAGAACCACAGCTTTTTCGAGTTCTCCCAAACTTTCACGAATGTTTGTATAACTCGATAGAAACACGGAGTACATGTTTTCTATTCCTTTTAGAAAACACCACGACGAGAAAAAGAAAATCAACTTGCTAACTTTGATTATCAAAATGTAAATTCTCTTTGCTCGCGCCATCGCTGCGTCAACAGCGCGCGCTAGTTCTGTGTCTCCATCGAGTTATACAAACACGATTTTTAACCAATCAGCGGGCGTGCTTTCTTAGGACTGTTTTCTAAACTCTGATAAAACATGGGTTTTTGACCAATCAGAGCGCACGCAGGGTCCCATCTATATTTTAATGATCAATATGATAAAGATTCGCCACCAATTCGCCGATTTACCAAATTTTGACAAAATGATTACGTAGCATGTCATGTGTTCAGAATAATATGTTAAGGCAAGGCAGGACGTCGAGCTTTATGATCAGGGAAAAGTTCAGCTTGTTAAAGCAAATAGAACAAGAGATATAGCTCCCCTACTTTGGCTTTGGCAGCCACTACAGTACTGCATTTTTAGTTTCTTGGTCCTGGTAGAATTCTCTACGATAAAGAAAACGGACATTTTCCCTTTCAAGTCTGATACATTTCGTGTGTAGCAACCTCACCTTGGACACTGATAGGGAATTGTTAAGATTAAAATGGGTTGGGAACACTACCAGACAATTGACCCCCTCAAAAAAGAGCGCCAGGTTGGTAGGGGACTGTTTGGTTAGTTTTAAGTTGTGTGGAAAGACGAAAGAATTATGCAGTAAGTCTGAAAGAATTAGGTTGTTTCATTGACTGTGCGAAGTTTGAGCAAGCATAGCGTAACCCCCAATTTTTGGGGTTTCAATTTCCGGTTTTTTGTGGTTTTCGGGGCGCCTACAAAAAAAATTCCCCAAAAAATTAAAAAAAGCGAATCTATCGAAATAAAGGCCATTTTCGTTCATTGCATATGTTATTTTACTTGTGTAGAAAAAATGGAGGCGATCCATTTTCCACGAAACTTTGAGTGGTCGGTTCTTACACGGACACGCTCTTAAACAACCAAATGTCACGAAAACTCAAGGGTAAATTCTGCTGCAAATCTCACGTTTTAAAGAAGGAATTATGTCCTGCATGGGGTAAAAGATGCAATCTGTGTGGAAAGATGAACCACTGGACGGGCTCAGAAGTGTGCGAGAAAGAGGACAAGGTACATTTGGTAAGTCATGACTCTGAACTTTCTGACTCTGATTCTGATGTGGCCTTTGTTAAGACGCTTAATGTCCTTGTCAATGGTGTCTGCTCCAAGAATAACGAGCCACTTTATTGTGAGATGCATGTTAATTCCGAACCCATCAAACTGCAAGTAGACTGTGGTGCCACTGTATGCATAATTCCCAAGAGCCTTATTGGTGAAACCCAGATTGAGTCTTGCAATGTTTCCCTGGAAATGCGGAATAAAGTGTAAATGAAAGCACTTGGCACCTGTAAACTTCTTGTTGACTTTTTTGAAGTACATGGTAAAATTTGTGGTTGTTGAAGAAGATCCCACTCCTCTCTTGAGTCGAAAGGCAGCTGAGAAAATGGAACTCATTACAGTCAACTATAAGAGGTTCGAAAGTGTGAATGGAGTAATGACCTCATCCGATATTTTTAGGCGCTATGTAGGCATCTTCAATGGCGATGTTGGCACTTTACCTGGATCTGTGCGAATAACACTAAAACCTGATGCAGCGCCAATTCTTCGTCCTCCAAAACGACTACCGATTGAATTGAAGGACTCTGTAAAGCAGGAACTTGACAGATTAGTTAAAGCAGGAGTTCTCGCCCCAGTAGACGAACCCACTGACTGGGTGAACCAAATGGCTATTGCAACTAAAAAGGATGGTAGCTTACGTATCTGTATCGACCCACGTAATCTGAATCTCTCCTTGAAACGAGAGCACTATCAGTTGCCAGTCCTTGATGATATTCCTCCAGACCTTGCCAAGGCCAAAGTCTTCAGCAAAGTTGACCTCAGCCATGGATATTGGCACTGCCCTTTGGATGAAGAATCCAACTTGCTCACCACATTTTCGACCCCATTTGGACGATACCGATGGACACGACTACCTTTTGGCCTTTCTGCCAGTTCTGAGATACTCCAGAAACGACTTCACCAAGCTTTAGAGGGACTTCTGGGCGTGGCATGCATAGCTGATGACATATTAGTTTATGGGGTTGGTGATAGTCTTGAGGAAGCTACACTAGATCACGACCAAAACCTTGCATCACTATTGGGGCGGTGTCACCAACGGGCAATCAAGCTGAATAAGCACAAACTGGCCCTAAGGGTGCAAGAAGTGGACTTTATGGGACACTTGCTTACTGCACAACGTTTGAAACCTACCCAAAGAAAGTGGAAGCAATTCTTAAGCTACCAACGCCAAAGTCCAAGGAGGACATTGAGAGACTGAATGGCACGGTCAATTACCTTGCCAAGTTTCTTCCAAGACTTTCCCACGTCATGGAGCCTCTTCGAAGACTGACCCAGACAGGTGTCGAGTGGCATTGGGATGATGGCGAGGAGAAGGCCTTCAGTGAAGTAAAACACCTTGTCACCCAAGCTCCAATCCTTGCTTACTATAGCCCAGACAAGGAACTCGTCATACAGTGCGACGCCAGTGGCCGTGGCCTTGGAGGCGTTCTCCTACAGGAAGTTAGACCTCTTGCTTACGCTAGCAGGGCGCTAACGGATCCAGAAACTCGCTACGCAACCATTGAGAAAGAAATGCTGGCCATTGTGTTTGCGTTGGAAAAATGGCACCAATTTGCTTATGGCCGCTAGAAGCAATCTCAAAGAAACCACTTGATAGGGCTCCAAAGCGCCTACAAGGCATGCTCCTCAGAATCCTTGCCTACGACATTGATGTCCAGTACACTCCCGGTCATTCACAGCACCTTGCAGATATGATGAGCAGGTCATTTATCCCAACAGGCAATCAAGGGACCTCCAATGAATTCGAAGTCATCAATGCAGTCCAATTTCTCCCAATGCGGCCAGAGAAGATACAGAAACTCCAACTCGAGACCTCAAATGATGGAACCCTGCAACTGCTTAAAGCCACAATTTTGGAAGGTTGGCCAGAGGATCGTTGCAAACTCCTCCCTCAACTGACCTCCTATTACGATATGAGAGATGAGCTTGGCGTGTATGGTGGGCTTGTGATCAAAGGTGAACGTCTCGTGGTGCCTCAAGGGCTAAGAACTGAGGTAAAGAAGGACATACATGTCTCTCATGCTGGTGTAGAAGGATGTTTAAGGCGGACAAGGGAGAGCGTCTATTGGCCTGGGATGAATGCTGAACTCAGACACTGGATCTCGACCTGTGAACCATGCAGACTATTTGAAGTATCACATGGCAAGAAGACACTTATGAGCCATGAAGTACCACAGCGACCATGGGAAAAGGTTGCTGTTGATCTGTTAACCCAAGACCAGAAAGATTATCTTGTTACAGTCGATTACTACAGTGGATTTTGGGAACTGGACAGGCTACGTACCACTGATTCTGGGGCTGTAGTTCGAAAGTTCAAAGCACATTTTGCGCGATACGGTAGTCCATGTCAGCTTGTCAGTGATAATGGCCCTCAGTTTGTTGCTGCTGAATTTCAAAAGCTAACTAAGGAATGAGACATTGAACATATGGTAACCTCTCCTTACAACAGTAAAGCGAATGGTAAGGTTGAGGCAGCAGTCAAGTCTGCTAAGACACTGCTCCGCAAGACTGCTAAAGGTGGCGACGATTTTCACTTGGGACTTCTTGCGGTACGCAATACTCCATCACAAGGTATTGGCAGTAGCCCAGCCCAACGGCTCATGAACAGAAAGACAAGCACTCTGCTGCCCACCACTAGCACTCTCCTGGAACCAAGATCCTAAAGTACCAATCAAGAGAGAGAGAAGCTGAAGGATGTTCAAAAGAGGCAAGCTAGATATTACAATGCGCATGCCAAAGACCTACCCCCACTGCATGAAGGAGATACTGTAAGGTTGAAACCATTTCAACTAGGGCAAAAGGAATGGAAGAAGGGTGTGGTTGTTGAAAGGCTTGACGAAAGATCGTACGAGATAGACACGGCTGACGGATCCACCTACAGGCGTAACAGGTTTCACCTGCAAAAGACCAATGAGCCACCCCCTGGCGAAACTATCAGTGAACAAGTAGAGACCCCAACCCACTACAGAAATGCGAGAGCAGCCAATGAATCGCCCTCAGGATCGACCCTCACTGAACTGCCACAAGTACCGAGCTACTCTGATGAGCCTGACACACACACACCCTGTGAAAAGTCACCTGCTAGGGACCCACCGCGTTCTGAACCATGCAAAGAGACACAGGAGTCCGCCACTGAAGTCAGAACACGATCCGGAAGATTGGTTACTAGGCCCTCATATCTTAAAGACTTTGTAGCTTGATAAACAATGAGAGCTTTAACCTGGGATGGTGAACTTTTAACTGATCTATTAAGGTTAAGAGTGCAAGCTTCTGTTATCGTCATTTCTTAGCTACCGTTTTATAAGTTTGTGTTATTGTTTACTAGTGTTCATATTTCATTAGCTGTTGTCATCTTATATGTTGCGGAGGGTGTGACATGTTGCGTGACATGCCCTTATTTGTCAAACCCTTATTTAGAGATTTCCGGTTGTTTGAGAAGTGTAGTTCCCGCCATTAAAAGAACATGACTTGTCTGTCACAAGGTTTTTCCTTCTCTTCTGTCTGCTAAGCGTCTCTGGCTTATTGATACACACTACGCACGCTCTCATTGGTCGATGGGTGTGTTTAGATGAGAGAATGTAAACTGGGTTGTGACGTTAAAGATTTGCGCGCATTTTTAAGACTCTTTTTCCGTGTTTACAGAGTCTCATCTTAACACTCGGAGGGTTGGGAGAATTCTCGAAAGTTATGCAAGCCCTGGACTACGTCTCAGGTTTGCATAATTTAACTGTCTCGAATTATCTCAACCCTCCTCGTGTTTAGATGAGATAGTATGTAAACATGGAAAATGTGCTCTATTGCTCAAACTTATTATGGATGAATGTCCAACCCAAATTGGGTGACGCGTTGAAGGACCATGGACACTTTTACCAACAGGCTATGATAGGTGGACCTTTCAGTTAGGTTAGTCTGAAATACTATCAATTGTAAGCTATGGCTGTGCTGTTCCAAGTTCTTATATTATCGATTGGGTAACAGAGTTAGTATCAGATAGAAATTGATGCCAAACATCGATAATTGCTATTTTGTTAATGATCTAGTTCTGTTGTGTACAAGATAGAGTCAAGCGAATGCAAGTTTGCAAGAAAAGTACTGAGGTTAGACGTTCAATTAAGAGGAGACGAAAGAAATAGAACAACTCTGAAATGGAACAATTAAATGTCGGTCGGGGAAAGAGATGTGGAAGATGTGGTTTGAGTTAATCGGGCGAATTCAAACAGGTTTGCATGATATTGATATAGGACTTCCAATATAGGGAAAGTAGGAGTTGCATTAACACGGTACGAAAGAGTACGGGTAAGCAGCCTGGTTAGTTAGTTAAGCCCTTGGCTCCAGGTTGGAGCATGGGCCATCAACAAAAAGCCTCTAGAGACGCCTCTTTTCTGCCAGCTGTTTCAGCTCCTTCCAGTTCTTCCCAAGGACCTTCATCTCTTTCTCCGTATCCCTCCTCCAGGTATTCCTGGGGCGACACCCCTCTTTCGTTTTCCCTGTGGGTTCCAGTGCAACGCTTGCCTCGTAATGCTGTTTGAGGGTCTTCTCAGCGTGTGGCCTACCCACGTCCATTTTCTCTTCCTTACTTGCTTGACCATTGGAATTTGACCTGTCCGCTCCTAGAGCTCTTCATTTGTAATCTTGTCTGTCCACCGTATCTTCAGGATTCGACGCAAGCAATGATTGACAAATGATTGTAACTTTCTTATCGTTTTGACTGTCATCCTCCACGTCTCTGCCCCGTACAACAGCACAGATTTTACATTAGAGTTGAATATTTTCAGCTTAGTTGATGTAGATATGCTGCCAGAGCTCCATATCTGCTTAAGAGAGTGGAAGGCTCCTCTTGCCTTATTAATCCTATTTGCAACATCCGCGTCAGTTCCTCCACTTGTGTCTACTACGCTCCCAAGATATGTGAAGGAGTCCACCTCTTCAATATCGACATCATTCACTCTGATCTTCCTGTTTGAGCCTGAATTGATCTTCAAGACTTTGGTCTTTGCGGAGTTGATAACAAGGCCAGCTCTTCTTGACCTTTCTTCCAGAATGGTGGTTTTGTTCTGCATTTGGGCCCCTGAGTGATATAGTAAAGCAATATCATCCGCATAATCGAGGTCATCAAGCTGCTGGGTGGGAGTCCATTGTATTCCGTTCCTGTGGCCCGTCATCGACGACTTCATTATCCAATCAATTGCCAGGAGGAATAAGAACGGTGAGAGAAGGCAGCCTTGCCTTACTCCAGTTTTAACTTCGAAGCTCTCCGACAAATGTCCTTCATGAATAACTTTACATGTGGTGCCTTCGTAAGAGTTTTTTATGATGCTAATAACCTTCTGCGGAATTCCATAATAAGCTAGTAATTTCCAAAGAAAGGGGCGATCCAGACTATCAAAGGCCTTTTGGTAATCCACGAAATTGATGTACAAGGACGAGTTCCATTCAATGGACTGCTCTACGATGATACGTAGTGTGGCAATCTGGTCTGCGCATGACCAAGCTTGTCTGAAACCAGCTTGTGGCGTGACTTGCGTCACTTGGAACATTCGAGTGTCTGTTAATTTGATCTAGAAGTTTCGTGCATATTTAATTAGCCTTGTCACAGCGACTAAGCAATTTATTTTAGTCGTTTACGTCTGCTGCTGTAAATAGTTTATATTGTAATGATACTTGATTTAGTATAGCCGGAAAGTTCTAGAACGTTTTGCTGTAAAGTATATAAGTAAATCGGTGTAGTGTTTAGATGGTTTTATTTCCCAGGAGTTTTACAGTAGTGCTCACTGAAGTGTGACGAAGGCCGCGTTTAATCGACAGAGGTCGTGTTTGTGAAGTGTAACAGAGGTTACGTGGATATTTGGCAAGAGGCCGCGTGTTTAAAGTCAAGTGTAGTTACAAGCCTAGCGTGTGCTTGTTGAGAAGTCCTGTGTGGAAATACTGCGTTCGCGTGGATTAAATATTCTTGTTGTGTTTTCCAAGATCCCTGTGTTCTGATTAGACTGCAAACTATACCTACCACTAAAAACATCGAACTTGCAACAATGTAACATTGTAGAATTTTAGTCGGACAAAGAGGTAGGAGCGATTTGACTCTTTTTTTTTTTTTCTCATACATTCGCAATTTTTGTTTGGTTACCAGTGCACTTATGACGCGATATTAAACATATATATGAACGATTTCTGCATATGCGCTATCATGGTTTACCTAAAGTTGCTGTTGGCCAGACGATTAGGCATGAGGAATAAACATGTGGCTTAAAAAACTGACATATTCAGAAATCAGATAAAGTTTATCCTCGAAAGAGCCCATGCATGCAGAAACAGATCTACGTCTTGAGCATAACGTGAGCCATATCAGAGGGTATGAGAATAAGATACGTTATTAAAAAACTAAGGAATACAAAAATCAGAGATACATTTCCTTATACAAGAGCCAAGAAACGGGCCTACTTGCCTGAGAAATGATGAGCCCACACAATACTGACGGCTCTTTAACAAAACGATTTATAACGAGGTTGGGAAAACTGCATAGAGGTTTCTAATGCAATATTGGAAAAAGTATTTAGCTACAGAGACGAACAGCGAGGAAAAGGGGGAAAACAAAGATCAGGATAAATAGAGAGAACCACACTAAATAAGAAGATCGACAAAAAGTAAAATAAAAGGACTAGGAAAGAAGTGCAATAACAGATGAATATTAGGGAGAAGATAACTTTACCGAACGATTCCCAATAAAATATTTTAAGTAGTTAATAGGTATGCGATGGAAAAATGCTCGGTAACAAAAGAGCAAAACACTTTTAAACGATGAAAAATAGAGGGAAGGCTGCCAATAAACATGAATAAAAAAAGACATAAGAAAGGGGAGTAGAGAACGGTTTCAGCAGAGTCGATAGATGAAGCTGTCATAGAATAACATTAATGATAGCTTATAATTTATTTACTTAACGTAGCGCGTTTTAACATAAAGTGATCAAAAGCGATTTACATGAATTTAAAAAAATATCAGTAAAGCCTAACACGAAAAATCTTTTTTGTATATATTTTAAAATTTAATCTTTATCTACTGTGTCCCCAATTAGCACCTTTTCACTTAGGAGCTAGATCTTCGATTGAAACATAAATAAAGTATTATCATCATCATCATCTTCTTCATCATCATCATCATCATCATTATCATCATGATCATCATTATCATTATCACCACCCCCAAGTGCCATTGCCAGGAAATACTTGTTGTAAGCTTAATTGAAAAGGTATGTCTTTAAGTTTAAGAGAATACCAACTAGTGACTAGACAAGGCCGGACCAGTAAAATCACAAAAGAAGAAATTAAGGACGTTCGCGCCCAAAAGCTTCCCACGCTCAGATTTTTTTAAAACTTTGACTGCAGGTAGAAAATGATAAGATTAAATTAAAAACGTAAAAAAAAACGGGGGTCACCGAACTCGTTTTGAAGATAAGGCGCAGCCCGGACCATAGCATTTCTAGGATTTCCAGTCATTCGAGGCGATTCTAGCCGGATTCATTACTGTCGGCATATATTTAAGTTGAAGAATCATATCTAAGTTATATGTGCTTAAAACAGCATATATAGGCCTATTTGATAGATCTTTGCTACATATGTCATTAAATCAGCTAGAATTAGCCTTAAAAATTACAACTTCTAAGTTACACACACCTGTATCCACGTACCAATTCGGCCCTATTTGAATAGTATATGAGAAATAATTAAAACTTCCCACGTACAGATTTCTTTTTGTTTTTTAGTATAATGGAAAGAATCAGAAAAGGAAGTGATCTGCCGAAAAAAAAGTGGGGGTCACCGAGCATCCAACAAAAATATTCGCACACAAAGTTAACGCAAAGGTCATCAGCCCTATATTTTGTTGAGTTTTTGAGTCCGTGCGCGCGCTTAAAAATGACGTGGCACGCGCGTGACCAATGAATAGCGTGCGCACTAGAGATGCGCAGTAGCAATGGGCGCGAACGTCCTTAAGTAGGAAAAGTAGCAAGAATTAATAAAATCCATCGCCATTGAAATGTTGAAATCAGATGTACACAGAATCAAGACGGTACTAGTACACACGAGGTATCCCAAAACGTTTGGAATCAAAACAAAAAGCTGAGAGATTGCGCCATACAAAACAGCGGGGAGATCATTAAATTACTTACGAAATTTCATCTAACAGTATGCACAATAAACTAGAAAGGACTAACTCGTCCGTCAAAGTTTATTTACTGATCAGAGTGATCATAACAACAGTACAAGATTACGTCAATTAGCGGCTGTAAGTACCACTGAGCACACATGCTTGAGTTCTCCGTATGCATTATTGGAATGGATATGCTCTTGAGTGGAATTTAATTCTATAGTTGCATCAGTTTGTGGATTTTACGACGGCTTTGCATACTATTCACCAAGGCAGCAGAGTTACTATGTTGATTGTTAAGGAGTTTTATAAAATGACTGAGCCAATACGCGTGCTCTCGTTGGTCGATGGGTGTGCTTAGATGAGAGTATCTAAACTCGGTTGTGACGATAAGATTTGCGTGCATTTTTAAGAATTATTATATAAAAGCAATAGAGCTCTTTTTTCGTGTTTGCAGAGCCTCATCTTAACACTCGTAGGGTTGGGAGAATTCTCGAAAGTTATGCAAACCCTCGACTACGTCTCAGGTTTGAATAACATTCTCGAATTTTCTCAACCCTCCTCGTGTTTAGATGAGGCTATGTAAACATGGAGAATGTGCTCTATTGCTCAAATAATTATGGATCAATGTCCAACCCAAATTGGGATACGTGTTGAACGCCCATCGACATTTCACCAACGCGCTATGATGGGTGGGCCTTTCAGTTAGGGCAATCTGAAATACTATCAAGTGTAAACTACGGTTGTGCTGTTCCAGGTTATTATTATCGATTGGGTAACAGAGGTGGTATCAGATAGAAATTGGTATCGATGATTCCGATTTTGTTAATGATTTAGTTGTGTTGTGTACAAGATAGAGTCAAACGAATGCAAGTTTGCGAGAAAAGTACTGAGGTTAAACGTTCAACTAAGAGACCAAAGAAATAGCACAACTCTGAAATAGAACAATTATAGGTCGGTCGGAGAAAGAGAAGTGGAAGACGTGTTGAAATTTGAGTAACTCGGGCGAATGCAAAAAGGCTGGCAGAGATACTGATATAATTAAGACTTTCAATATAGGGAAAGTAGGAGTTGCATTATCAAGCTACGAAAGAGTACGGGTAAGCAGCCTGCTTAGCTGAAATCCGATAAAGGGGTAATAATATTCATGAGCAATATGGGCTCTGTTTAACTCTATGTTGCCGAGTCACGGGGATGACCAAGGAGGATTAAAGCAAGCTAAGCGTCTTTTAGCATAAATGCTGAGATAAAATCGTCCAAGATTACTGGCTAATCCATGATGAAGATCAGTAGGGCAATCGATGAACAGATGACGATGGCAATGGGTAGGAAATGTTTACAAGATGTCATCAGACAAAATATTAACATTGCTCAGTCTAACGTAGACAGCAGTACAAAAACAAGGCTGTCAGGTGGCGGCCATTAGAGACTTACTGGAGAACTATTAAAATGGAAACAGACACTGCTTGCGTTTACAAATACATCTAGAACCTGAAGAGAAACAAAAATTGCAGCTAGAGACAGAGTAACTGGAAGAAGAAGGTAATATGGCCGCACGGGTCGCTTTTAATTATGTAGACCTGATCGTGGAAACACACAACGTTAATAATAAAAATAATAACAATATTTAATTAGCCTTTTGAAACTTTATCTTCCTTTTTCAAAATTAACTAAATGAATGAAAAGTTTAAATCCATGATACCGAAATTCGCTGTATTTGACATTTTACCTCACTTTACTTCACTCTTGTCTCCAACGCCCTCAACACGAGGCTGTCAAAAACGAGTTCAGTTAATATTTTTATCACTGGCAAGACATTAACTCACTAAAAAGATGCACATTTCTTGATTTTGTGGGTTAATTTTTTGTCGTCAGCTAGTGGAGTCATTCCATGAATAACTGAGCAAAAGCAACAGCGATGAATTGCACTGATAAACAGATTTGAAGAGTGGAGTCTGATGACGACGTGATTTTTACTTTCTCAGTCATCTATCAATTTTCAAAGAACATAACACCTTTGTAGAGGCTACCCTATATTTTCAGTTCCAAAACGCAAAATTCAACGAGACTTTACAAACTGAATAACTTTAGAGAGCACAGCACAAGCATATATTACTAACATTATTGTAGATGAAGTTGCAGTGTCACCTTATTTTTAATATCAGTTATTGGCTGATAAAGATCTGACTTCCTCTCTTCTGCAATTTTTTTACATTTCATTCTAAAAATTTCTTTATGCAAAGGCTTCAAACTTCTGATGATGTTTTGATACTGTCGTGTCACTAGTTTAATCAATTAAAAATTACAGGAACTTCACGTGCGAACCTGACCAAGAACTTAAAAAGAGAAAACAAGCGGATCAAATATCCGCTTAGCAAATAATATCAGCCATCTTCATTTTTTCCTTAAAAAAAGAGTTTGTAAATTACAAAAAAAAAAATTAGACCTTTGGGGAAAATATACGTCGTCTTCCATGACGTCGTGACTGACGATGAGATAGTTCAACCGTGCAGATAAATGAAGGCTAAAGCTCTGATACTAGAATGCCGCGCTTTGGTCAAAGATACACAATTACACACTTACTTACACTTAATTAATTTCCAATTAAATTTTACAAATAAAAAGGACATACCCGCAGCTAGCAAAGGCTAATCTAGGTGGGCCATGCCTTAATAGCGTTAATAGATAATGATAGAGCTGTTCATGTAAAGACGAAAAAATGTGGAGAAATGAACTTCAGAAAGAAAAAGCTTCTTTTTTTCCCCACGTTGTAAGTTATAAAAAACACTGATATGTACCGTTGGGTCTAAACTGATTGCCACAAATCAGCCTCTAATGATTCTGTTCTGTACGCATGTTGTTTCACAAGCAAGTAATTCGTCCTGCCAAATCTTATCGTTTGGGTCCAGTATCGCATTTTAGCTTGGCAAACACATTTATCATGAGAATCCGGCTGGGGCTATAGAGGGTAACCACCACCATTTTATTAAATTGTCTCGGCAGAGCTTTAAACGCTAGAAAACAATCCACTGTTGCTGTTCGGTTTCAATCAAAACAGAAGAACACTGTCTAGGCGTTTTTCGTGACTCTTGATTCTAGTGAAAGTTTAAAAAGAGTAATTTTACGGACTACCTAAATGCTTGTAGACAGAAAAACTAGGGTATTCCTGACGTTTCGAACAACGGATAAAATAAGACTTTATGCCTTCGATCGCTGTTTTTTGTAAACTAAAAGACAAAACTAAACAATCAATCAGCCTTTTTGCTACAGAGGGAATTTATAATTTCGCCAGCAGTGGACAATTATTTCTAAGATTTAGGCATTTTATATTTCAGTTTGCGCAGTTTTTCAGTTTTCAGCCTGCAGCAGGTTACATATATCAGTTTCTAGTAGTTTAAATTTCTAGAGATTAATTACTGCTTTTCCCCGCGGGCTTTAAATTTCTAAACTGAATAATATCATGCTACTAGTTATATTGACTATAAATTACAGCTTACTTACAGGTCTGGCCCAAATTGACGCTTTTTGGACTTCCCAAATGTGTTTTTGACGAGACAATGCTCCTGGAAGTAAAGAAAAAAAAAAATCCAATGTCAGTGATACTATATATTGACCTCACGTTCGGTCAATAACGCATATCTCTCTGCTGACCGGTGAATACGTGAGCTACCCCCTATCTTAGGTCCCGTCCATATTACGCCGCAGAAATGTAAAATCGCTTTTTTTTTATTTTAATGGTAAGGTCTACCGTCCACACTCATCAAAAACGCAGTTTTTCGAAAATCTTAAAACACAAATCCAAAATGACCGATGATGATTGTTGCGTCTTTAAACTCCTCGGGCGTGGTATAAACAGAAAGCAGTTAATGTGCTTTGACAGTGAGAACTCCGTTTTCAAATTTCTCCGGCGTAGTGTTGGACGAAAGCTATAAATAATACGTCTATCAGGATAACGTTTTTATAGCGTTTATCACGTGTAAGGTCCTGATGCCCGAATGCTTTTATTATTTTTTTTCTATTGCGTTACAATATCTAATAATCTAACTAGGATGAAGCAAAATATAAGATAAACGATAGACCGAGTAGATGCATCGTGTCTATAATTTGACAACAAATAAACAAGGACCAAGATCTCAAGTGACAGTTATATTTCGGTATAAACTATACCATCATCAGACTGAAAATGCATGCAAGATTAGGAGCAATAGATTGACAATGGATTAAAATCCAGCAGGGAACTATGCCTGTTCTCTTGAGTATACCTCTTGTAACTATTTAAGCTAGTTATCTGGTATGCATTTTCAGTCTGATGATGGTATAGTTCATACGGAAATATAACTGTCACTTGAGATCTTGGTCCTTGTTCATTTTTTGTCAAATTATAGACACGATGAATCTACTAGGTCTATCGTTTATCTTATATGTCCTGAAATTATCATCAGGTTCTGGCTTATGAAGCAAAATTCTCGACAAGTAAACAACAAATTAAAATTGTTCCTTTTATTTAACTTTCCCGGAGACGATTTAACTGTTCCGCATTTTCAGAACAAGCGCATGCAAAATTCCATTTTGAAGCAAGATCTTTGAGAAACGACAATACCATCTACACAATTCCTTAATTAAACCTTTAAATTGGTATGGTGGGAGGGGGGGGGGGGGGGGAGGGGAGGATGGGGTTATGCGACATTATCAGGAGACCTGTATTATACTATATCAGAATTTTACAATAAAGTTCTGACTGTGTCATTTAAGTAAATGTAATTAGCAAAGACTTACTTGCAATGTGGTATTTCTGTCCTCTTTAATTCCTGGAAATCTCTTTCCTGGAGTGAGGTAAAAGATCTTTGCTTCTTTGTAACCTAGGTGAAATGTAGAACTCCGTCAGATATGTGCTTTCGTCATACGTTTTAAATTTCTTGTCACATTCAGATTTATTTCAATTCAAATTACAGCTTACTTACAGTTTGTCAAACCCAAATAGCAACTCCTGAACTTCTTGGCTAAACTTTTCTCGACTACTCAGCCTGCAAATAAAATGATTCATAAATTCATTGCAGGGAGTGGTAGATTGCACTATAGAAGAGAATGCAGGGTGTGCATCAAATTTGAACTCCCTGACAACAGTCATGCACGATAGTGGAGTTGGACATCTTGAAACAACTTATTTTTTTTAGGAAATTTACAGACTCCCACTTTACTATTTCTTTAAGATGACAGGAAATTGCATGCATGTGCAACGGTCCGCTTATAACACAGACGGTCCAGATGTTGTTTGTGATTTACATACGTGACAGTATTGCGTTACGTTTTGAGCCAATTAAGAGAATGTATGAAAATGGTTCGAAAATCGCTCTAAATTCAACTTGTAGCAAAAGATTTGAATAAAAGAAGCTTACCTTAGTCTGCGCTTGTGTTATTTTGAAGTCTTTGTGGCAGCTGAGTCGTTCTAAAGTCGTTCTAAAGCGATTTTGACGATTTAAACTTTTCAAGGTTTGCTTTCCTTTGCTACAAGTTGAATTTAGAGCGATTTTAG
>JAHPZR010002070.1:0-2500 GCA_019787425.1 Platygyra sinensis
AAGAACCCAGCGGAAAAATTTATTGTGGCGTGCAGTCCGCGGTAATCTTGTCCTGGCTTCAGAAAAGCAAATTTAACTACTTTTCTTCTTCATTTTATAGCGGAGGTAATACACCATAATGAATTATTTCCTTGTCTCCGAGCCCAATGGATGTTTTTCAAAGCAAGAATAGTCTTTAGTTTGTTTTTAAGATGTCCGCACCTCTCACCGTTTTCCTGCATATACATCTGTGCACACTGTAATTGCGTCCAGATGTTTGAGATTTTTTTGGCAGTAACTAGGGCAGCACAACCGCCAAACACTAAGGGAAACCTAGTTTGTTTTCGCCCCGGTGTTTGTAGCCTTAACCCTCGCTTATTTTCACTATGGCAGTTGTTAGTGTTGGCATTGATGTTATTATTTTTATGTCTTGTTGCCAGGGAGATTGCTGTATTTTTACAGGTTAACGTTAATTCGTGGAAAAGTTGCCTTCTTTATGATGAGTTGGGAAATTAAACAACAAATTTATCCAGTGGTTGTTCAAGCACAATGTCATTTATTGTTTTCTAGTGATATTTAAAAAGTTTTGATGTACACATAGGTCAATATTTCTTTGGCAATTCTGCTCAGGACAGGTGTCAGAGTGTACCACAACTTGATTAAGGAATGATTACCATGAGAGGTTAATTCATAACGCAGTGTTGTAACCAGGCGCTGGTAGGAATGAAGCCAGCCCTTATTTCATATGCTGTCTCGTACAATGTAGACTCTTGAGTATGCTTGATGAGCCTCACCTTGGAGAGGGAAACAGCGTCCAATATCAATTATTTTACTTTCATGTTTTTTGTTGTAAAAATTGTGGCTCCAAATTATTAGCATATCAGATTTTTAATTGTAATTTTCTATGATGAATTGTCTTTGACGCGCCAGTTATCAGGCTGCCATAAGATAAATGTTGATAACATACTTACAATTAAAGATTGACTTCTGGACTTGGTTTATTTCTGTAATGTGGGAGAATATTTGGTTTGTTTGCCATCTGTTTTGTCCATACTTAATTGTTACTCTATGTAATTATCTACCTTAGTGCTTGAAGAAATATCTTTTATATAAAAAAAATCTATTCTTAATTTTGCCTTTAACTGTATTTTATAATAGGGGTCATCCACTAGATTAGCCTTTGCTATTTTGGATGATCCCAACTCGCTCCCTATTTTATTACTAATTTTTTCCTTTATTCCTTAGCTCTACTGTGTTTAGTTGCTATGTAAATCTAATCTACATATCTTGTAAAACCGAGCTGAGTTAAATAAATCATCTTGTCTTGTCTTGATATCAGCTAAGGCAGGATTTTACCTCAAGGCTGTTTTGACGTCGCTCAACGTGGCCTTTCTGCCAAATCTCGTTCACGTTTCAAGCAACGCCAAATCCTTCCTCTTAGAACATTCACCAATGTTTTGCGGTTTTGTGTAAATTTTTGGGTGATTTTGGGGCATTTTGTGAAAGTGATATTTTTTCTTAAAGGATAGGTTAAATTGAGGAAAATATGAAATCAGTTGAAGATTTGATGGATTTGGAAAATTGAAATTTGAAGTGAAGAATTAATAGACTGCCACAAACAGTACCCTAGCAACCGTGGGCTCTTTTTTTTGAGGGAGTCAACTGCCTGGTAGTCTTTCCAACCCATTTTAATCTTAACAATTCCCTTTTAAAACTGCTTCAAATTTCACTCCTAATCAGGTAGAATCTCCCCCCCCCCCCCCCCCTTAAGGCTATCAATGATGGGAGAGGTCATTGAAAAAGCCGCCGCGGGTAGAAATACGTTATATCAACCCCTTTGAAGTGTGCGTTTCCGTAGTGTAGTGGTTATCACGTCCGCCTCACACGCGGAAGGTCGCCGGTTCGAGCCCGGCCGGAAACATTTTGAGGCCGTACGTTTAGCATTTGTTGTCTAAAAATTTCTTTTCCTCTCTTGAGAAAAGGAAAACAAGTCTTCCAAATCTTACTAAGGTCGATAGGTTGAGAATACAAAGACCATTGTTTAAATGCTCACAATAAATCATTTTCTAACTCGTCAAATTTATTATCAAAAAGTTTTTATAAATTGACGCTTCTGCGTATGGTCACGCACTGATTAACTGGCGCCAAGTTTTAAATAGACAGCAAACGGTGAAGAATTAAAGAAAAAGAAAAAAAAGTACCACAGTTAAGGCACCGATGCATGGGATTTGAACCCATGACCTCCTGTTTACAAGACAGGCCGCTCTAACCAACTGAGCTATGGCGCCCACGTGTTCTGATCGTGATAGCCTGGATCTAAGGATACACTTTATAACAATATATAGAACAGCGGTAAACTAGAAACAAGAAAAGAAATTGACATGTTTCAGTTTTAAATAATTAAAATATTGCAAGAGTTTAATTGTTAGAGCGGTTTTCATCTAAGTGTTTTTGCGTAATGACGTAAAAAGTGCAGCCCACCGCAGATTATTGAACTGTTGACCAAGAAAACCTGAGGACG
>JAHPZR010002070.1:7500-10000 GCA_019787425.1 Platygyra sinensis
ACCTTTAATGAACCAGATAAACTGTTGGGCTTTTCCCATGAGTAATGCATGAGTAAGAAATGGGAAACGATTCAAATTTCACGGAAATATGCTCCAATCCCCAGTTAAGAGGAAGATAAAATTTCAAAACAAATAAAACAACCAGCAATTGGAGACGACGAGTCAAAATTAATGGCAAGACGTAACTGCGCCAGTTAAGCTTTTAAAAGCGGGTAAGTGTTGAAATCCACACCAGCGATAGGTATTTACCCATAAAACACTAAAGTAATCTGCCTGTCAACATGTTAAACATGTATCGACTTCTATTTTTTTTAAAGCCCTGACTCAACACTCTCAGCTGCAGTACTCACAACAAAGCTAAGTTAAGTTAATGATGCTTTGTTCTTAACTAACCTCCTGCTTTACAGCTGTTTCAACTTAATTTTCTTCCTCGTAAAAAAATTATCGATCTATAAAAACAAAGCCAAGATATATGGCAATAGCATGAAATAAACACCCCTTATTCTAGTGTTGGAAACTAAAAATATAACCGCACTCGTCATTCGGGCGAATGACACGAAAACTACACTCGCCCGATGTAATTCAGTTTCACTAGCCCAGAAAGATGCTTTGGCCATCCCCTTTTTTTCTCTGTTTACCGTCGTCCGACCGACCCAGATTTTCGCGTTTTCAAAAAAAAAAAAAAAAAAGTTATGAAGGCATTGACATATTTGACTGGTTTATCAGCTTAGCTTAGTTTGTTATCGATTGTAAAGCCACACGTATGTTGTGACTGATTTTTTAACAAAGACTTCTACGACTACATAATTTCAAGAAATCGTCACTTTAATCTAAATACAAACAATGTTTTGTGCTGGCAGTGCAGCTTATACCTGCCAACTTTTTCTGAGATATAAGCGTGAGATTTTTATGCTGGGAGTGCTGGGATTTTTGAAGACGACAGGATCATTTCCGAAGATTCTCGAAGAAGTCCGAAGTCTTCCGAAGACGTCCGGAGTCTGCCGACGGCGAAGATATCGAGAAAGCACTTATCCACAAGGACCGACGTTAGTTGATAACATCAGCGCTATAGTTTGCTCCCAGTGCTTTTCACTTCAAAAATCAGAGATCGCGAGGAAGGTACTGTATTGTCATTTAATCATTTCACACATGGTTTTCGTTCCTTACATGGGTCTAAGTTAACATATTTTTGGAAATTGTGTCAAGCAAGACGGCAACAACTCACATTTTTCAATCAGGCGTGACCTTGCATACGGCAGCTGCGCCCGCAGTACGAGCGGCAGTCAAACTTAGCTGTCCTACCAAACGGCACGATAATAGCCTTTCTCTCCCGGGGGGGGGGGGGGGGGGGGGGTTACTCACTTATAAGGGCTTAATGGGGACGTGCGGCCAGCCAGGGTATGTTTTTCGGGATTTTTGTCTTAAACAGGGTATCGAATTTGTCATTTTTTGTCTTAATCAGGGTATCGATTTATCAAAGTTTGTCTTAAATGGGATATCTTTTCTTGGACGATAAACAGCAAAACTTTACAAGCTCTTGTAAATTAATATTGACTTCCGTTGACTTTGGCATTGATACCAGGCACATTAAATTTCCATTGATTACACAACAAGAACGGGAGAAATTGGCCCGCAAGCGTGAGCCGGCGTGAGATCGAAGTTTTCAACCCGCAGGGGTGAGACTCACGCCTAATACGTGAGAGTTGGCAGGTATAAGTGCTGCGTATAATTTCAGGGGAGATCATCGAGCGCACTAAAAAAAAATGACGCTTTTCCTTTACGGCTGGACCTCGCCATAGAGGTAAATCGTCATTTTCTCGAAAAAGAGTACAGTGACCTATCAATTTTCTTCTTTTGTTTTAAATTGAGTAATAAATTTCTCTATGTAAAATAAATATAGACCAATTCTCAGTGTAGAAAAAGAAACAATCGTCGGAAACGTGAATTTAGTAAGCAACCGTGATTATAATCATGACAGGGTGGGGTTCGTACTCTTTTGAGCTCTTCAAATTCTGTGAATTCCCATGACTTTTTCCATGACCTTTTCAAGTTTTCCAAGACCTCAGGATTAGCTGTCAGTTTCAAAAACTCAAATTAAATTCCATGACTTTCCAGCCTGGAAATGAAATTCTTAAATTCCATGACTTTCCAGGTTTTCCACGACCTGTACGAACCCTGTATGGGGTATAAACAAGGTGTTGTTGCTCCTAAATGAACATGGGCATGGGATGGGGACCCCTCCTTTTTCATGATTTAAAAATTTAAGTTTCTATAATATAAACAATCAACAGGCAAAGTTTGACAAAAATCTCAGTGCAGGCTCTATTTCGGCCTTTTTTTTTTCTTTTCCGACCGACCGACCCAAAATCAGAAAACGTATTCGACAGTAAACGAAAAAAAAAGGGGATGGCCTTTCTTCCCCAATAAAATTATGCGCAATGATTCTCAAACCATAGTACGTTTGTTTATTCGGTATGTCGTTATCACGGAGGCACAGCTT
>JAHPZR010002070.1:17500-48152 GCA_019787425.1 Platygyra sinensis
GCTTGCTGTTGTGATATTCGTGAATCTGCAGCCACAGATGAAAGAGAAAGGGACCACAAATACCAAAACTAAGGTATGTAGACAATACCTTGTTGCAACTACTGGTCTCGGAAATGGCCTCCTGGAAATAATCTTTTGACCTCGCAGTGGTCGCCACATTACTTATTAGTAGTTCGTGTTGTTGATTTATTCCTGTTTTTTCAATTTGTTGCTTGGACCACTACAAGATTATATTCGTTGTTTAACGATTTTATTTAGCTTATGAAACTACAAATTTCATAATTCAAGTGATCCCCTGAGACGTTATTAATTTTACGATTTCAACTTGTAGAGCTAAGCTCACTGAAAACTCAAGCTACATGCAAGAGTCAAGCGCCTGCATGGAAATCCAAATTTTCGGTTTTAAAGTAATATATCAAACATGAGAGACAGTGTTTCGTCAGTATAACCAAACACCGAGAAGAGAGTTGAAAATACGACGCGCAGCGAAGTATTTTTAACGAAATTCGAGGTGTTTAGATAGCCAATGAAACACTGTCTCGAGTGTTTGAAATATCTTCTCAATCGAAACAAAAACTAAGGAGTAAACGGAGAAGTAAAATCGTCAAAATCAATTCTAATTAAGATCGGGTGTCCTCCTTCACGGTTGTGATTTTCTTTGTTCTATTAAATTGATGAATTATTGATGAGTTTGAGAAATAAATTTCAGTTTTACTCCCAGAATTTCTTCATATAAGCTTACTTCTTGAAGTTTACATGTTTTCGCAGACAATAATTAAGTTAAAATGTTTGGCCGACTACAATGCATAATAAGTTATTTATTCGGGTCCAAAATGAAATTAAGCTGGTGGTCAGTTACTTAAACTGACCACCTCCATATATTATAGCCAAACCCTTGCATGTAAACAAAACCAAAGGTGTGGTTGACTAAGACCCTTTGAGTTTTTGGTGTGCTCCTTTGGGATGATCTGGATCAAGATCATTGATCCAAGATCAGTCAGGTAATATGGCATCATCCTTTCCTGAAGTGATTGCATCAGATCCATTTTGTTACACTACAATCCAAGTGATCGTAGATATTGATCCTTATCCATAGCAATTCCCAAAGGAATGCACCAAGCAACTGAAATTGTTCAAATGTTTAGTTATCTTTTTTTTCAATTTGGGTTTCTCCTTTGAAACACTAAACTTTGCAAAACTATGTGTACTTAAACTAACTATATCTTTTTGGCTTCAAAACCTTAGATACCTTAGATAAGATGTTTATACTCTCAACCCGCCACATGTAATTATTACATGTGACGGGTTGAGAGTATGAACATCTTATCTAAGGTTTTGAAGCTAAAATGTTTTTTTTTTTAACCAAAAACAGTTACAGTTAGGTTATTGGAAGTGTCAGCCATGATACTACTCCTTTAATAATTTACAAACGTGAGGAAGCAAATATTAAAGTGAGGATAGGAGACAATTGCTGTTTAACAAAAATAACTAGTTCCTCTACTTTATCGACACTGATAATGCCAACCATGGCACCAAGTTGACCATGTAAGTAGCTGTCCATGACTGTTACGTTGTTGTTTTGTCCAACCAGGCTGATGGTCATGCCATTCATGATTACAACAGCAGCAAGATTGTCTTCTTTGGTGAGAGCTGTTCTAAATAAAATGCCAGAGAACTTTGAGGTACCATTGGATTTTCATTCAGGATGGATAGGTCAAAGGAGTCTTCAAGTTGTACATTGCCAGTAATAGGTGTCAGAAAAAGAGTTGCCTCTTGGACACTGAAGTATCACCTTATTACTGTGGTAAAACTGTCATAAATGTGGTTTCCAAGTGAAATACAGTTAATAAAGAGATTTATCCTGGTTTAGAGGAAGTGACATGTATTGGTTTAATGTAAGAGTAGACTTATGGAGAAAATGAAATTTTGCCAGCAGTAAAGCAATGAATTAAATCTTTTTTAATTTCGAGTTTACTTTACTTTTCTTAATATTTGTAATTTGTGTACTTATTCTTAATCTATTTAATTTTATTTTGGATCAGGACCTCTCTGTAGATCACCTACGGGTGAGAGAGCTTTCCTGTGTAAATATCATTATTATTATGAATGAGTGTGCTTGTACAGTTGTATGTGTGAATATATGCATACAGTGGACTGTAGGTGGACACAGTAGTCCTCTTTAGTGGAATCACCTACATTAATTTTTAAGTTGCTACCTCAGCTGTTTACTTTTTACTTTAAACTTTTCCAGCAGAACATTATTACAGAACTGTGTAGTAACTCACTGATTTCATTGAAACAAAAAATGTATTAATATTTAAAATCATTTCATTGACTACTATGATTTTGTATGTCACAATAACCTATTTCCTGCTCCACTGTTTTGCTAGCCTATCCATGGATATGCACACAAGAGACTGTTCAGTAAAACTGGACAAGTTTTTAATTTACAGTATTTTGAAGTTATAGCTTTCAAATTGTAAACTACTTTAAACTTACTTGAAGTAAATTTGAAATCCGAAGGTTTACAAACATTGGCTGCTCCCTGAGGAGCCAGTGCTTTTTTGAGCATCCACATTCCTTGGGCTAATATAATGTGCTGAAACCTAAAAGCCTACTCTTCCAGAACTGATAACATCTCTGGATGCCCCATGTTGCTGGATAAAATAATAATCCCTAAGTTTTCTCTCTGAAGTGTATTAGTTTTCTGAGATCTATAAAAAGAAGGATATTAATAATTGCAAGTTGGTTCACTGGAACCACTTTTATGTCCTTACCTTTCAAGGGATTAACATGTGGAGAAAGGTAAAACATCTAGGAATCGTACTTTGTTATATACCAGTAATAGAACTGCAGACATTTATATTGGGGTAAAGCTATTTCTGCTGTTTTAGTTAAGAAACCTGCAATCAATTAATTAAACGGACTTTTTTAACTGAGTGACCTTGTGGTCTTCCAAGGAGACCTTTATTTTAAATACATCTACTTGAGGGCAAAGTATCTGAAATATGCTATTATGTGCAACAAAACAACAGTTCTTTTTTCCTGTAATACACGGTGTTCTTCACTCAATCTTGGATCTTCCTGGAGGATATAGACTGCAAAATGACATTGAAAAGACCAGGTGTACTTTTTTCTGCAAACTCTTTCATCCGCCTAGGATCATACAGTGGCACAGCATCACTGCTTTCATAATGATTTTGCAAGGATATCTGAAATTTTCCCATCAGCTGGTCAAATGAATTTTCTGAAATTAATAGAAAAGGCAAATGTTTATTTTACTTATTTAAATAAATATCGAAATAATTTTATCTATTTAATTTAAATATTTGATTCTCTGCTTGTGTCAATCACTGTCATAAGGTGGTCTTAGCACATCCTCTTGCTTATTGGATTGCACATGTACAATACGTGCATCAGAAATTTAATCTTGAAAGGGTGTCTGTTACCCTTACCAGTCACCTGAACAGCATTATGTTATAATGATTGTTAAATAAGTCACTAGTCAATATTCAAACCAAATTGATTATCAGTTTTCTAAATCATTAATTTAAAAAGGACATGTCACTTGAATACTTGTGAAAAATAGTTTGTGGCAAGTTTCACGCAGCATTTTTTCTTGGCCAAGAGCTCCTTCAGAAAACTCATCCAAATCATTGTCATAATGATGAAGAAGCCCTCTAAATCCTTCTCATTAGTGCTTTTTACATGTAATGACTTCAACTGAATGATGAAATTTATGATATCATATTTCTAGTCTGTCAATGGACCATCTGCAATACATGTAAATAATGATAATCTGTTTGAATGAGTTTTGGTGATGGTGTTAGTCTAGTATTACAGTGTACCATGGATTATCATGATGTCAAATAATTATCCTTCAAAATACTTGTATCTTGTATGACTTGTATCTTTACATTTCAGGTAAGTGATACTTACTTGATAGTTGAGTTAAGTCATGGATTGCTGTTTCTAAACCTGTTCCAAACTGTTTTATCCACTGTAACATTACCATAGCAATTTATTTTTACAACCCCAAGTGATGCTTGTATTTCCACCATGGATGTTTGCTGGCTTCTTGGGTACTGCAGGTCTGTTCCACAAGCCTCTTCTAGAAATTTAAGTCTTTGGAACAGCAATTGGAAATGGTTCTGAACATTTTGGATGTCTTCAAACAACATACAAACAACTTGTTTATTTTTGCAACAAAATCTTTGAAAGAGTTTGCTTTCCTTTTCCTCAATTTCATTTAATTTGCTGGTAAGGAGATTCCGAAAATCATTACAGCTATCCGAGGCAGTCCGAACCTGCATGTCAATTACAATTAACCGATGTCTAATTAACTGGCATGTTCAGTAGTTCGTAAAACCGGTGGCTTGTATAGGCAGGATGTGAGGTAAACCCTGTTTCTTCGTCCACTCTGGTGCAGCATTTGTTGCACCACCTTATACCTGGCTTGTACCCATGACATGTTGCTCCTATGGCCTCCAGGACAGCAAAAAGTCTGGCAGAAATTCGCTATTTCCTGAGGCCTCGTGAATGGTTTTTTCGAGGAATCGAACCGAGCACCTGTTGTTGCTCCTCCGTATTTCGTCCCAATGGAAACGGCAAACTGTTGATCGGCAGCTCTGGCTATATCTTCAGACAGATAATATTTTTTGCCGGCACATTTGCGGCTGCTTTTGTTGGCTTCCCCACATTTTTCTGTGAAAAAACCGCACGACCAAACCAACGCAAGAAGGAGAACTACATGAAAGAAAATTGTTCTTGTCGAGCGCGAACGCGCCCGAAATTCTCTCATATTTCGTTGTCGGTGCAAACACCAAACCCCTTGGTGCAAGCGCTTGAAACTTAAATGAAAAATTAGCTTTTCAACAAAGCAAACCTTTCCCCTACTTTCTTATGCTAACTCTTACTTTTTGTTTTCAAACTTCGCGGTTCGGTATTTTACCTTGTTTACATTGGATTTTAATACGTAACCGGAAATGCGTTATTGACCGGAAGCTCAAATTTGTACTCATGCGCAGTGCGTTTTGCCGCGGTGTTCTGACAGGCTCGGTTCAACATGTCCTCAAACTACTCTTTATCATCCTTCGTCTTCTATTTGAGCTCCTTCAGTCTCCATCCTCCGGTCGGCCGCCCTTTTTCGACTTCTTCACTCTTCTGGCAATCTACACGACTAACCCTCGCCTCCGTCCGGTCAGCCTTTTATTCATCATTTTTCCACAAAATTACTTCCGGGTTTTCCTCATTGGCTCATTTTTATTCACTTCCGGTTGTTTTCCCTTATTTGGGCCGTTGTTATGGGAACTGTCCATCAAAACAACCAGTTGCTATAGAAATTTATTAATGAGTTTCAAATGCGTTATCTTCGATATGCAAAAACCGGAAGTAAACATGGTCATATTTGTGATGTTTCGGGGGGCCACGTGGCTACAAATTCGCACGTTTGTGTGGTTGCTGGTTTTAAATCGAGACCGACATTTTCATATGCTTTGACGTCAATTTGGCATGAACAATATCGCCAAGCGGGGACATGCGCCACCCACTGGTGATACTCCCGGGAAAATCCCAGCCAAATAAACAGCCACTGCAGGCAAGGCAAGATCGAAGGAAAACATTGTGCCTGTCAAAATTAAAGCCACCGGTGGGCATATATTAAGTTTCAACCATACTTGCTCGATCGAATTTCCATGACACTTAAGATGACAATTGTGTGAATACAAGTGTTTGACTCTATTTACAGCAGATAGGCATGCAGCCATTGTCATAGCCAGTGGACTGACCCCGAAATCTGTGCACTGATTGAGTACGTTGCATTGTATCATGTACCGAATGAAGACGGCAGTAAAGTTTGATCGATTCACAAAAAGCAGGGCTTTTGAGAAAGTTGCTCTCTGGCTGCGATGCAATGCACTGGGAAAAGTGAGAGAATTTGTAACAGTAATTCTGTTTTGACACATCCAATGAATCTTTTATAATTTTTTCCATACATATTTCTCTGAGCATTTTATACATATACTTAGCAATTATTGAATGAGGCTGAGTAGGATATGAAGAATTCTGCAGATCAAGGAGGGTGTTATCCACAGAGGTCGAAGGCCGAGGTGGATAACACCCTCCGAGATCTGCAGAATTCTTTTTATTATTCAACAAATTGTAACACTATCCAAATATGGTCATGATGCTCTCGATATCTGTCATCCGTAGGTAACAGATATCCGGCGATATACGTAGCTTCGTACGTGGGAAGAAAAAGTGAAGTGTAAAAATGTCGACAGAAAGGTTTAAAAATGTTACGAGCTTGGAAATCAATTTTGTTATCAATTTGTTGAATAATAAAACAATTATCCTGCTCAATCTCGCGGAATATCGTCTGATTTTAGCCGACTCGGCCTACGGCCTCGTCGGCTAAGTATCAGACGATATTCCGCGCGATTTCGCAGGATAATTGTTAAATATCCTACGAAAGCCTCATTCAATAATTGCTTTATAATTCATTCAAAATATTTCGCACTTTGTTTTTCCGCTCACCCAATACAACACAACCTTGTCCCCAGGTTACTTGGTCAACGGTTCAATAATTTGCAGCAGGCTGCACTTTTGACTCCATTTTGACGTCATCGGTTCAATATTTTAGAGCGGGCTGCACTTTTGACGTCATTGGTTCAATATTTGGTCAACAGCTGCTGGTTATGGCGAATTATGCGTGTGGTTTTAACCAATCAGAAACCGGCAAATATCTTGAATGAACAACAATAATACATTATATATCACTTGATTTTACATATTTCTACAATACTTATATTAAACAGTTGCATGTAGGCCAGTGATGATGTTTGAAAAATGCTGATCAGAACCTACCAGGTTCCGGTACTTTTGACTTGTCCGTTGGCCCTTTCTAAAGTTAAAAGTTTCATAGCTTATTACCATGCCATGCAAAAATTTTATCTTTTGCTTATTGTTTCCTTGCTTTCTTTTTAGCCTCCTTGTAATTTATATTTCATCATTTATCTACTGTAAGCATAGTTCAATATTTCTTTGTAATTGTTGTTCTCAGCAGAGATCAGAGTATACGCAAATATTGATTTCCTAGTATTACTAACTGGTGTTAAAGCCAGGAGCTGTGTAATGAAAATAGAGAGTCTATCTTCATATGCTGTCTCTGCAATGTGGTAGCTTTGAGTATGAAAAAAGTCAAACGATTATTTGTTTACTTTCATGTTTTGGACATCTTTTCTGCAAAATGTTATAATTTTAGCAAATAATTGTGTAATGATCCATTTCTTGACTGCCAATTTTAGGCTGTCATATTATGTTGATAGTAAAGACTGTGCAATAAAAAGATAGCTTTGTTTGTTCAGCTATTTGTTTGTTGTCATCTGTTTTGCCTACGTGCAGATGTTATGTACCTATTGTGGTGCTTGGAGAGATAAATAACCGACTACACACCATGTAACGCAGCCAAAATCAATTATCGTGGATACTGATATACACACGTCTTGGCCAAAGCACACCATGTGACTCAGGAGAATTCGAACCAGTCAAGATACGTACACCTATCTCATTTTGGTACAGGGCCTGGTTCAAAATCACCTTTGTGGTTGTCCAAATTTACTGAATGATTATAGATGTTGTTAGCATTCATGAGGAATAACTTAATTAGCGCCAGGCCCTCTGAACTGACTCCAGGTTGATTGACATCAGCTGCCACCTTATCTCTCCTTGTTTTTCGGTCACTCATTCTAGTTGTTTGATGAACCCCCACCCCCTTCTGATTGGGTCTCTCTAAATACGCTAAGACGTAATTAATTAATAACTTTTCAGCCATTGATATTTTTTTGTTGTTTGTAATTTTAAGTTATTTGGAAATTGTTGTCGATATACTACTTATTGTATAACACTCCAAATAAACATGTTTGTCTGTCTGTCCGTCTGTCTGCTTGAGTCCCTAGCCGGTCTTGTTAATAAAGATGCCCAAACTGATTCACTGGCTCTTGGTCTTTTGTGTCAAGATGCCCGGGAAGCGACATTAGGGGATAATCTTCCACAAGGACAACCGGCCAATTTTTTAAAGGCAATTAAGATCCGAGATAACTGATCCCTAAATAATAGTCAACTCAGGGTTTATTTTTAAGATACTGGGTAAATCTTAACACCTTTTATCCTTGTTATGGTAAGTATTCCGTACTGCGTCTATGGACTTATGGACTTGGACATTTATCAGCAAACTTATTATTTAATGCCCTATTCTCTCCAAGGACAGACCAGGATTTTCATTTAAAATAGAAGTGACAATTTCAGAGCATTGGTGTTGTATGGCTGCATGCCTAGTCTCAATCTTTAATACAATATTACCCCATTCTTTTTAGCTACTAAAAGATGTATAATTTCAGTGCACCGATAATTGAGCGCATGAAGTGATACACTACTAACCAACCATTCCTTGTGACAAAATTATATACACCCCCATCATTTAGGACAATGTCTTGTGCTCATAAGTACACTTTTGGGATGCCTGCATGTCCTAGCTAGAGTGCTTTATAAGTTTGGTCCTCAAATTAGGCTTTCTCTTTCTCACCTTTTCAACTACCTAAGCTCTATGTAATTTGAAATTTTGTGTACATATGCAAAAACAGTATTCATTGTCACAAAAAAATTAATAATTCGTAACAGTTAGATTAATTAATTGATTAATTAATTAATTAATTAATTAATTAATGGCATATTTTCTTTTTTTTAAATATTATTATTCTTTATTGGTTTCCTGCTCTTCTAGTAATAACATCAACTATTGCGTCACATATCGCTTAACGTACTTTACATTGGCATCCACGGTCACTAGCGTTTACATTTCTCTCTTGTATGACCTGGCATATTTTCTCCTGAATTCTGATGACCTGGGTTACAGGTACTTTTTGCTGATTATTTTAAATTAAATGAGAGGTTCACCCCATAAATCAGTACGAATGAAAGAGTGCACAAACCATTTTTCGGTAGTTCAGTAAGGTACTGCACTATAATCCCAGGTTATGACACAAACATTTATGAGATAAGTTGACACAGTACACAAAAAGCCCGACAAGTTCCGATGTAAATAACCCATATCTCTTCAGTTCCCTGTAACAGAAAAGAGTACAATTTTCGAGCCACAAGAAAAACGTAAACAATAACACTGAAGTAACCGCATTCAAGCTTTCGTTTGCTGAATCGTAAAGCTGCATTACTTGGGAAGCACAATCATTAACGTTTCGATAAACGTTTAAAAGTGTGAGGATATATAGAGGAAATAGCTGCATATATTCATCTGCGTGTGATCGATCACGCGTAGACTCGTCTTCACTCTGGGACTCCATCGCAAAAACAGTCACGTTTCTATCGTCTTCATCGATCATCCTGTGTTAGTAAGGTAATGTGAGGAATTGTGGAGCAGAACAACATTCAACTTTCAGCATTTACATCGAAAAGAAGAAAGAAATTCCAGTTTTAACGGATCTTCGGCCTGTTCAGAGGTCCGATCCGAACAGCATGAGAGATCGTGTAAACTGAAGCATTTTGTGATATTGACCCATAATGCAGTTTTTTTTCGGGGGGGGATGGGGGGGGGGGGTGGTGTTCAACCTACTCTTCAACAGGCCTGTATGCTAATTGAATATTTACAACACAATATAAAAAGCTTTGACTCCCGAACGGTGGGTGGGCACATATCCAGAACATATCACATTAAGATTTAAGTGGAGTCCGCATGCTCTTGCCTCATTCCATTCCTGTCAATTTCGGGACATCAAACGTTCCATGAAGTGGAAAGAGCGATGGAAACATGTTCGATTCTTCTATGTGGTCTCTTGATTGCCTTCGGCGTTCTTTCATCAGCAGCCGATGGTAAGCATATCCGCTTTCAAAAGTTCATCTATCAGCCTTTTGAGTCGCGTTTCAGTCGCTTTTAATTTTGTAACGCTGCAAAGCGTTTTGAAGTTCAGTGGAATTCTGACAGTTCAAAAAGAGCTACACAGAACAAGGTTCAAGTGTTCTTGAGAACAGCGTCGGCATTGTTTCTTAACTGTCGTGGGATGCGTCTAACTCTCTATTTTTTAAAAGTCGACAAAAGAGCGTTCAAGTAAACTATAGCTAGTTAATGTAAATTATGATTCAAATTTCATACACTGTACGAATTCTGATTTTCTGATTGGTTGATTTGTACCACGTGACACTGGGTTGTGACGAAACAACCTCCTTGACGCCATTATCGTGGTGTAATAGCAGTGGTGTAAATTCAATACACCACTGTCATTACACCATGGCCTCGGCTGACTCAATCAAAGTTTGACGACTTTTTTTTTTGCAGTGTATTCAATTTGAATAATAAAAATGTTAACGCACTCATTGCTCGTGAATTATCGGGGTTTACCTGCACTCGTTCACTAACAATGAACTCGAAATTTTCAATACCGCACTCGGCGGCCTCGTGTAGTATTGAAATTTCTCGTTAATTGTTAGTGAACTCGTGCAGGTATGTCCCGATAATTCACTCGCTGAGTGCTTTAACCTGTAATTATCTTTTTCCGACCGCAGCGTAAACAAATAACAGACATGTCATATAACGGAGTCTTCTGAGAAGAAATTAATAGTCAAAAGATGTCTAAATCTTTTTATTTTTTTTTTATTTTTCAGATATTAAAGATTTTAGAAAGCAGCCTTTGAAAGGCCTTGTTGTGGATTTATCTCCTGCATCACTGGACATTCTCGGTGGTAACGTCACATTGTACTTTCATTTTCCCAGCAATTTTTCGGGATTTCCGAGCTCTCAAACACTAAGTGTCCTTGTGTACGATGACAATACAGCAAAGAGACGTCATATAGAAAATGTGGTATTGGATCGCCGCGAAATTTCCGTGATTCTGCCTTGCGAGATATTTGACCACCCAGTCGTGTACAAGTTCAAGTATCGTGTTTCGGACAGTCCGTTTGAGGCGTTCATCTCGCAGATGCTGAACCTGAAGTGGGGAGAAATCCGCCTGCAGACACCTACAAACCACACCGCCTTAACCCGCTTAAGGTTTTTATGGATTCGGCACAATCGAAAATGTTTACCCAAGTCCCGCGACAAACTTAATCTATACTACATCAAAGGCCGCGAGAAGATCTTTGTGACCCGAAAATATATTCGTAAACTGTCCAATGGCAAGCAAAGGAAGCCTGATCGCGAAGGGTCGTGGATTCGGATGGGATTCCGGTGCGAGGTGTTTGACGCAAAGGGAATCTACTATTTTGAGTACCAGGCTGCCTTCGAAAACCGAACGCTAGCTAAAAGTGATTCAATCCACGTTTATTGGGTTCATCAAACTTTGTCTACTCCGACAAGCACCATATTTCCATGCATAAATTCGTTGATAATTTTCTACGCACAACCGCGTTGCCGGAATGTAAGAAGTCGCGATGCTATAATCATGGGAGACAGATACTCCAAGAAACCCATCACGCGAAATCCCGTGCAAAATGACCACGATGTCGCATTATTTGCTTGCTCCTTGTTCAAGGATTATGTCAAAGAATACTGCTTTCATCACCTCAGAAAATCTAGTCTGACCAAGAGGACAGTGCGAGTCGCCTCTCTGTGTCTTCCCACGCATCCTCCAGGTAAGTGAGCGGTGATTTTATCAGCGATAAAACTACAATTATTCAGTACGAACCCCTGACCCCTGCATGATGTGGAATGTTGTCAAAAGTGTATTTTCTGTTGGCAAATATAGGGATGTTTATGGTTTACCTTTGCGCCAAGGTTTGTTCTTCTCTAAGTGTGCACTCTGTTTTCTAAGCCAGCGCGTCGAATTTCCGTTTGTTTTTCTCCTGTTTTTATTCAGTGCGGTGTTGGTCTTCGAAACCAGTCATTAGGTGGAATGCCGTTAGATTAGTCTTTGGTTCTAAAATATACTGTCAAATTATGATCCTAATTTTTAATAACTTGGCTTTATGTCGGCAAAACGACTTCGGTCGGGAAAAATCTTAGCGCTTGAAAGGAGCGACAAGCAGCAAAACTATTCGAAGAAGAAAGCCTTAAATCTTAGCGAGTCGAACACGGCCGCCACCGAATTACTCGAAGAGTTGAAATCGATGAGACTCTACCTCACTGGTCAAATAACCAAACTCAGCGATGACCTAAAGGACTTTCAAAGAAACACTAATGAAAGGCTGCAAAAAATGAAAGCGTCATGTCTAAAGTAGATGAAATAGATGGCCTGAAGACCAAGCAACAGCAACTAGAAGCCGACGTTGACAACATAAAGGAATCTCAGCTAAACCTGGTGAGCACCAACGCTGAAGAAGTAGAAGCCCTTCGTAGGAAGAATGATGAAATCCCGGAGGGGGGGGGGGGTACTTCCGGGGAGGCTCCGCCCGAAAGGGGTACCTTTTTCAGGCTTCAGGTGTATAAAAGGGTAGGGATTTCACAAGTTGAGGTATATAAAAGGGTAGGGAAATCGGTTATTCAGGTATTTAAGAGGGCCTCTAATTATAATATTTCGAAAAATACGCCCCTTATGGCTGTATAAGTTTTTTTTTTTATTAAGGACTACATGAAAATGAGAACAAGACTTCCTAAATTATGTATGTGAAAGGGGTACCTTCCTTCAATAAAAGGTATATAATAGGGGTACCTTTTCTGCCAAAATGGAATATAAAAGGGTAAAGGGTTGGACCTCGGGGCGGAGCCTCCCCGTATTAAACCCCCCACCCCCCTCCCGGGGATGAACTTAGGAAAAGCCTGGAACATCTAGAACGATATTCTAGGGATTTCAATATTCGAGTACTTGGAGTCAATGAAGATCGATGAAAAAGAAGACTGCATGTATGACAAAAAATACGGATCTGATCACTTCTCTCAGCTTTGATGCAACCGCGGAGATGGAGAATGCCCATCGCACGGGAAAAAAAACAAACTATAAGCCAAAACCTATCATTATAAGGCTCTACAGTAAGCCTTTTACTGAAAGAAGTATATTACAAGCCGCGAAGAGTACGAATGGAAAGGCAATACTACAAAAGGTAAGACTTGTTGAAGACTTTATACCGAGTGATTTTAACGCCCGCAGGAAAGCGCTTCCAGTTATGAAGCAAGCCTATGATGAAGGCAAAAAAGTACGCTCTACGAAAGGAAAACTCTTCATCGACGGAAGAGAAACTTGCATTGCTTAGCCTAAACTCCTTAATGTCTGTAGCTTTGAGAAGTGACAGTGAAATGATGAATTTTTTTGCCTTTTTTTTGCGACGATTAGTGCCAGAGACACCCGCGCGATGTCTTCATGTCTGCTGGGATTGCTTGTGCAGTGGTGCGCAAGAGCGAATTTTGCGCAAAACTTGCTTTTAATGATTTTTTTTTATTTACGCCATAGTTTTAACAGCAATTCTTCGCAAATCATGTGTTTTTCTCATCGTAAAAACTTCTTGTATTAGTATAATTTATTTAAAGCGTTCGATTATTGTGATTGTATCTATTAAATACCGGGAATGCAAGGATTCATCTTCTACCAAATTTAGACTTCTTTGCATATCCAATCACAAATGGTGACAGGTAAATTTATATCTCTAAAGACGAGAGGCATAAGCGACTATCGTAAACGACGAACGATATTTACTTGGCTCAGAAAACAAAAACCTGGTGTTATTTTCCTTCCAGAAACAAGAGAATGAAGCTTTCTTGCAAAGAGAATGCGGTGCCACACTAATTTGCTCTCATGGGGCTAATAATGCAAGAGGTGTCGCAATTTTAATAAGGAATAACTTTGATTGCGTTGTTGAAGAATCGGTCATTGATTCAAACGGTAAATTTATAATATTAAAAGTACTCCTGAGCGGAGAACCCACTCTTTGAGTTAATATGTATGGCCCTAATCGAGACAATGAACTGGTTGCCTATTACCACATGATCCTGCAAACCATTGTCAATAAAAACTTTGACGATATCGAGAACATTATTATGGGAGGAGACTTGAACTATCCTTTAAATCCCATTGTTGACAAAAGCCGGAGACGGCAATCTAATCCCAAGACAAGCTTTAATTAATACAATTGAGCTGCTACAGTCCGAGCTGGATTTGCATGATATTTGGCGAGTAAAGAATCCAACAAAACGCAGCTATACTTGGAGCCAATCAAATCCTTTAATATTTTCTAGATCGTATTATTGGCTTATTCCAAATTCTTTATCCGATAGTGTCTGCCACGTTGGCATGATTTCAGCTATAAAAACTGGTCACTCTTCAATAGTAATAGAATTGCAGGATGTTGAAGACAATGTGAAAGGTCCAGGTTTTTGGAAATTTAACTGCTCTCTCCTAAATGATGAGGAATATGTTCACGAATTAAATCTTCTCCTACCTATTTGGATACAGGAAGAGAAGCAAGATCTAGATGATCCGCGATCCGTATGGGACTGGGTGAAATATCAGGTTAAAAAATACCGGCTCTAGATGGTATTCAATAAACAAATGTAAACAGCGAAATCTAGAGGAACAACAACTAAACAGACAATTTCAAGAGGCTGCAGCAACCTACCAAAACTGTCCCAGTCAAGAAAATTTATCTGCTTTAAATGTTTTGAAGGAAAAACTGGAACATCTGTATGAAAAAAGGTGGAAGGCATAATCATTAGATCGCGTGCACAGTGGTATGAACACGGGGAAAGGAATTCAAAGTACTTTTTAAATCACGTTAGGAAGCATATCTGAAAGCTTTGCTTCAGTGGAGTTATCTCAACAGATCCTTTCGAGATCTTAGAAGCGGAGCGTGCTTTTTATGAAAATCTTTATAAATCTAGACGAGACGGTTCGGAAGTAAATAAACCTAATTTTAACTCTGAAGACTTACCTATACCAACACTTTCAAATGATTCTTCTGATCTTGGTGAAGGTTTGATAAGCATACAATGTAGAAGAGTGCAAAAGGGTTCAGTTTAAACTCCTTTCCGATAAACAAGGTACCCGGAAATGATGGACTATCAATAGAATTCTACAAGACCTTTTGGGATATTATAGATGACCCCCGGCTTAGTTACAAGTTTTAATGAATCTTTTGTTAGAGGAACAATGAGTCCATCACAAAGACTGTGTACAGGCGGTTATCACACTCATCGAGAAAAAAGACCAAGAAGAACTGGAGGCCAATTTCCCTACTGAACGTCGATGCGAAGATACCTTCAAAAGTTATCGCTGAAAGAATGAAGAGTCTTTTACCTGGATTAATTCACCACAATCAATCAGGATATATTCCAGGAAGAAATATTAGTGAAAATATACGTTCAATTCTGGATATAATGGAATATACGAAAGTTAAACAAGTACCTGGTCTTTTATGATTTCGAAAAAGCCTTTGATAGCTTAGAATGGGACTTGCAGGAAAGTAGATTGGGATGAGCACATTCCTGTATTTTTACCAACATTAAGCTGTAAGTACAGAAGAGTGTATATTTTTTATTTTCTTCCTGTTCTGTGCACTTGGCAAAAACTTTGAAGTGTCAAATTCTATATAGAGCCGACAATATGAGTGCATACAATCCTATTCTTGAAGAAGTGGTTGGCTTGAGCATCAGTGCCCTGGGCGTGGTAATCTTTTCAGATAATAGGATTACACTAAACCAAACCAAACGCAAAATTGAAAATGCGGTCAATGTAAGTTATTTTACCATATTGTTTTGTACATGACGAAAATTTGAAATGTAAGATAGCTTTTCGAAACCACATTAAATTATCCATTGTGTTTTTTTCAAGAAGGGCTTTTTTACTTGTTGTGATTCCACATCACCTGGAAGATAATACACCTAGAGGAATTGTGAAAAAATGAAGCAATAACGTGACATGTAAGGACCAAAAATCCTGATGGACGCGATAAGTAGCTTGGGAGGAGCAGTGCCCATATAGTGTTGACAATAATCTTTCTGCATTATGTGCAAAGAATACTCGTTCACCAGTAAAATCATCACTCTCGGAAGTATTGCATAATCGGACGTGCAACGGAAATGAAATAAATTGGCTATTTGACTATCGTACTGGAGCTTTTAAATTTTTGGTCAGTTCTATTGTTGTTTCATTAAACATCGTTCATTCCAACATGAACGCCATATGCTGCTGTTTATTGTAATGGCCGCACCACGCTGACTTATAAATCTTAACCTCTTTTGGATTAGTCTGATAAACCCTATATTTAAAGCTATGCTATTTGACAGTCCAGTTCGCGTGGCAACGTCGTGTTTGTTTGAGTATTTTTGCCCCTGGATATTTCGTTATTTCAGTTTATCAACCGCTCTTTGTAGGAAAAGTTTTACTGAAGACAAGAAGCTAAAAGAACGGAATGTTATCAGAGGGCAAAATGGAGTGTTCAATCATAAGAATATGTTTAACTTTCCCATTCCACAGAATTAGTGGTGTTACGCACCTTCTAGGTGTTCTGGAATATTGCCAGGTCACTTTGCCTTAAGATTGAGACTTAGGGCATGGACTCGCGTTCAAGAAGTTAAGAATGAAACTTGCTGTAAAACTCGGCAATTAGGGAAACCTTTTATGACTAAGTGGGGAATAAAACATACTATTTCATACTATACAACAATCGCAAATATCGCAAATGTATTTAATATCGAAAGGCTGATAGCATTTTGTAAGCTTTGCTTCAAGAATTGCCGAACTCGACGTTAACGAAATGGGCCCCTACAATAATTGACCCTGGCGCGGGAAAGCGAGTGGTCGAACTTCGTGAAAAAGAGCTCGTCGTCTGAGATCTTATTTTTAATCAGACTACATTACGAGTGGTCGTCAAAAATGGCACCAAACGGGAATAATTTGAAGCCAAGTCTATTTTCTTTTTGTTAAAACGCCTGAGAGAGCTAGAAAAGAAAACAATTATATCCTTATTGTCTTTTTTTTTTACTGGCAACTTCGTACCATCAGTAGGTTATGCCCTACATTCATATTTCCTTCTTTTAAGTATGGCTGTTCAGTGTCCAAATTAAAATTACAGAAAATTAAATTTTCAAGCTTTTAAAGCAACAAGGAAGTTGTCAATAGAATTTTGTTCTTTTAGTACTGTGACGACCACAGTCACGCGATCTCATCATGACTGACAGTCATGTGTACTGTGTGATTTTCAAACTTCTGAATTTACATCACGAATGCAGTTTCTTTGATCGCATGATAGGCCGAAATAGTCTCGAAGGTTGAGTTATCCAGTTTGGGCAAAAGACATTTACAAAAGCTTTCACTCCTCTCAAGCGAGGCGCAAAGAACCGGAAAGACGACTTTATTAAAGCTATTTTAGGGTTTAAATATCGTTAAGGATACTTAAAGGCTAGACAGTGTGGCGCCTATATCAGAAGCCAATATTTTACTGTTGGTTTCATTAAATACCGTCGCATAGTTTGCATAACTGCCATGTTGAAATAATTCCTTCAACGCTTTTCATGTTTCATTTGAAATTTCAGATTTTCTTCTCTAGCAGAAACTGAGTGATTTTTTTTCCCTCCAACCTCCGATGTTTCCTTGATAGCTTAGTCGTAACCTTCCTTTAGCCATTATTTGCAGTAAATATATATATAATAGCACTCAGAATAGTTGATAAATTAGCACTTTGCTGAACCACAATAATGTGAACTACGAAGTGTTTTTTTCAGATAGTACAAAAGCTTTTAGGCGACCGCAAGATTCATACATGATTAATATTGCTGGTCAGATCTGTGAACGATATCCAGGATATCTGCTATTTAATCAAGTAATATAAAGGAAAATTGAAAGCAGCCCGACCAAGACAAAAATAGGGATATCTTTAAATCGGTTTTAATATGGCGCGGCGCTTAATAAAACTCCAGTAGTACATATTCAAAAAGACTTAATACGCAGTAAATGTGTCGCTAATCGACCTGATTTAAAGCGCTTCTTTACGCTATTAGGCATTCACTTAACGCAGCAGTTTTGAACGTGATTAACATGCGTTTTAGTTAACGTGTGACAATATTTTTATTTCGTTTTCCGTTTCATAAGAATCATTAAATATCGAACTTAGCTCACTGGTTTTTTTAGTCAGGTGTATATCTGAAGTTAAATGTTACTAGAATGATTCAGTCACAAACCCCGATTTTTATATGCTAATTAGAATCCTTAAATGCTAATGTACAGCAACAATATCGTGAGCCAGCACATTCTAAAGTACCCCGTTTGAATTCCGAGCTCGTTTCCCGCAAACACAAACAGCATTGCTTGCAACGTTTTACTCTCTTTTTTCATCAAACGCAAGCGCTCTCGATCTCTTTACAATCTAGGTCTCGCTTGAAACTTCGGAAAAGTATTTAGAAAGCTTAGCTGTGCACACCGAGCCCTGGCTGCTTGAAGGCGTATCCAGATGCTGGGTCACTACTGACACCCGTAAGAGCTAACACACTGCTGCAATAAAAAAAAAACGGATCATGTATCTTACGGGGGCCCTCGACCGACATATCGACCGATACATCGGTCGATACGTTCGGTCGACACTCGACCGAGTATCGGTCGATACTCGATCGAGTATCGACCGATGTATCGACCGATAGTCCACTTAATGATACTCATGGGGTCGGTCGACATATCGACCGCGATACTGTCAGTGGTATATCGGTCAACTATCGGTTATATATCGGTCAAGTATCGACCGAGTATCGATCGACAGTCGGTCAACATCTTTTTAGCTTAAAGGTGCAACTTCAGTTAACTTCAGTTAACAAATATCTGAATGCTTTTAATAAAACGCATTGGTAGCATTTTGTCGCCATCCAATGCATATATCGACCGATACTATCGACCGATGTATCGACCGATAACGGTCGCGTGTCGGTCGAGTGTCGACCGATGTAAAGTATCGGTGAAGCATCGGTCAAGTATCGGTCAAGTATCAGTCAGGTATTGGTCAAGTATCGGTCAAATATCGGTGAATCGCCAAGTATATCGACCGATAGGAGTATCGGTCGATACATCGGTCGGTACTCGACCGATATATCGACCTGTACTCGATCGAATATCGACTGATACTCGGTCGAGTATCGACCGATGTATCGGTCGACATGTCGGTCGAGGGCCCTCATAAGATACATGATCCGAAAAAACATGGCGAGAAAATCGGCTTTCCCTTTGGCAAGATTTGAAGAGGTAGAGTTGTTTTAGTATTATGTTTGTCGCACGCCTGAGAAACAGCAATTCAATATTCATATTCCATGGAAACGATAGCCCGTTAAGAAGAAAATATATTTAAAAAAATTGATAAGCCCCAGCTTGGCGTTTTCGTTAAATCATGCAACGTTCCTGAGCTGCAAAACGTACGTGGCAAGAGCCCTTCTAGGTAGACGCTTCGGCGCCTGGTGATTAATGACAGATATGGCCCGCTTTCAGTTTGTGCCATTCGTTGAGTGCGGTTAACCACGAGGCCCCTTGGCTGTTAGCACAAATTTAAAATTTAAACGTGACTTACCTGTAAGTGAAGTTTGAGGGTGATTCTACAACATTGCAGAGTGCTGAGAGATTACATGAGATAGCAAGCGCATGTCAGGTTTTAAAGACTGAATGTACGTGTTACCCAACAGCAAACTCAGGGGTGGGTAGGGAAATTGGGCATGTAATTTCTCAGCATCCTGTAACTCGGTAGAATCACAATCAAACTTCAACTTACAGGTAAGTCTCGTTTAATTTTTAAATTCTACCTCGTTGCCATGCTGAGGGATTCCGTGAGACTTCAAAACAACACGGACATGAAGAAACAAAACGAGCAAAGCAGCATTCAGATGACCACCCTGCAGTTTGGAAAATGTCATTTATATTAACATTAGCTCTGGCTGCTGAAACAGACGAAGCTCTAGTACTGTGAGCTAAATATTTTGTTATATCAAAACCAGCTAAAGCCAAAGTACATCGCACCCATCTAGTTACAGTATCACAGCTTACAGGCTTATAAGGTTTAACGCAACTTAGTAACAACTGTGATTGGTCACTACTTCTCAATGATTTGGTTCTCACAAGGTATTCCTTAAGCGTAGTAACAACACAAAAAGAGGGTCGTTCAAATTATTCCAGAACAACTTGAGGGTTAGATACCCCTGGTTTGCCTTGACACATGTGTATTTGTCATCACTCACAAACATATGATTTTATTAAGTATAAACGTTCTCTGGTAAAAAGTTTATCGAGCACGTTTTTATCCGTTGAAGACAGCAGTTCAGTCTGTCGAAAGCTCATAGTCTTTTTTAAACTTTTTACCAGAGAACGTTTGTACTTAATTTTATCATGAATCTTGGTAACGGATCTTCAATATTTTACGTATACATATGATTTATGTCTAACAAATGGATAGTCTGGCCTCGCTGGTCCGATACTAATAACAACAGCATTACAAGTTTTAGCGTGAGTTGTTTGAGTGTCAATGATTCAACAGGATGAAGGGTAGCCAGGTATGTTAAGACCACTCGGACATCCCAAACTTCTGTGTATGTCGGCTTAGGTGGCCGTGACTGGAAAACCCCTTTCAACAGGCGATAAACTAGCGGGTTCTGTCCAACTACAGAGCCATTATCCAAGGACACATAAGAAGACAATACACTTCTGGCACAGTTGATAGCACTGTAAGTAAGTCCTTTGTCAAACGGCTCAGAAAGGAAATCCAAGACTGCTACTACAGTTAGGTGGCTGAAGATCATCGACTTTCCTTTTGAGACAAAATGCTGTCCATTTTTTGATGTACCCGGAGTATTGTTTCTTAGTACCTCATCGCCAGGATGCCATGAGCAATCCAACAACTGCCCTCGATACTCCTCTTATTTCATAGTATTGCCTGACAACAGACATGCCATCAGTCTCATTTGGTTTCTTAGAGGATGTAGGGTCCCTGATTGTGGAAGGATGAGGAGATCCTTGTCTTGTGGGAGCAGTAATGGATTTGCCACCAGAAGGCTTAGTAGCCGGGGCCACCAAACCAGTGTTGGCCAGTCGGGAGCTATCAACAGTGCTAAAGTCTGATCGTTCTCCAATTTCTGCAGACATCTATTAAGCAGAGAAAAGGGAGGAAAATGTAAACAAACTTCCCACCCCAGGAAAACGAAAAAGCATCCGCGTGGCAGGCCCCAATGTCAGATTTCCAAGAAACATATTTTGGAAGCTGGTTGTTAAGTCTGCATGCAAACAGGTCAATATCAGGAGTACCAAAGATGTCAATAATCTTAAGAAATATATCAGGTTTAAGCTACCACTGAATACTCTCGTTAAACTGTCTGGAGCTTTTGTCTAACTCAACATTGAGGACACCAGGCAAATGATATGCAGTCAAACAAATCTTATTTTGCGCACAGCACATCCAAACACTTTTGGCAAGTTTGTTGTACAGGGGGGATTTGGTGCACCCCATTGCATTGAGATGGCAGACAGCTGTAGAGTTGTCACTTTTTATGCACACATGCTTCCCTTTCAATAAAAACAGAAAAGATTTCAAACCAAAATATACTGCTAATAATTCAAGTTCATTAATGTGCTTTTGGTTTTCAAGTGGGGACCACATAACTTGGGGACCTTGTCCATTGCAGACTGCCCCCCCCCCCCCCCACCCCCTTCCTCCATACTTTTATGTTGACAGAATCTAAAAGAAAGCCAAGAAATACCAATTTGTGACATGGTTACAACACTGACTTTTCATGATTGATCAATCAAGAATCGAAGAGACGCAAATAGGTTAAGGGTAGTGAGAATATTACTTCTGCGCTTTCTCTTTGAGTACCCCGTAAATATGAGTTATCAATATACCCAACATTCAAGTAGCCTTGGCTACGCAATGTGCTATACACTGATTTCAACAGTTTTGTAAGGTATCTTGGTGCCGATGCTAGACTATTAGGTAGGCATGTGTATTGAAACAACCTATTTCTCCAGAAACACCTTAAAATATTTCCGGTGCTCAACAGCCACAGGAACAGTGTAATATGCATCTGTTAGGTCTCTAGAGGCCATATAACAGTTTTTCTTCATTAACTGAATAGCACATGTTAAGCTTTGCATTTTAAAATGTTGATACTCTATGGATGCATTCAATCCATTTAGATTCAAGATTAACCTGTAAGAACTATTTTTCTTCTTTCTGAGGAAAATGGTAGAGACATGCTGACCATAAGTAGGGTCAGTCTACTCCAGAACCCCTTTACCAAGCAATTAGTGTCTTTCACCGTCAATAATTGAAGTCTCTTCAGAATTAAATTTAATTGGGGGGCTTGGGAAATTTTGGTAGGGGGTTTCAGTGAACTCAAGATGACAGTGTTCAAACATGTCAAGGGTTTTTCTGTCTGACGTTATGTCCATCCAGACTGAGAGAAAATATTTGCGCCTGCCAGCAACTTGTAACTCTCAATCCCTTACCTCAATATCTTGGTCATGGTTCAGTTATGGTTCTTTTGAACAGCCTTCTCTCCCCTTCTTCTTCCTGCTGAAAGGGGACGACGGTAGTTTTTTGACGGCCAAGAGTAACTACTCTTATATTTGCCTTGGTATCAGTCTGAGTGGCCATCACTCAGACTACTACTTACTCTACTATTCTACTTTGCTTTATTCACTCCTAGATCTTTTGAAGCTCTGCTTAGTTTCTTTACTAAGCTTGGAAGTGATTCGGTTGGTATCAGTAATGTCTTTTACCGCTTTAGGTAAGTCATCTACAAAAAGTTCAGTTGTTATTTGGTTTGATGGAGCACAAAGATAGCGGTAGTAGAGCTCAGGTTTTAGAGCCTCTCTACGCCCCAGATTTAACTCTATGTTGGCGTTAGCCATCAACAGAACACCATCCATGAGTTGGTTATCTATCTGACCCTTTGATGGCGCTTATAGATCAACAGAACAGGCCCTTTATAGATCAATCCTAAGAGATACACTACTGCTATCTCGAATTGAGATCTCTCCACAGAGAATATGCAGAAAGGTCAACGAACTGAAGTCAAATAAGTCTTCGGGCCCTGAATCTCACAACTTATCATCTAAATTACTAAAGCTTGCGGGGGACGACATTGTACCATCTATGTATAGGCTATTCAATGCTAGTATTGAAAGCGAGTCTCTCTATTCAATCTGGATAATAACAAAGCTCACACCGATTTTTAAGAAATGCGACGCGACAGAGATAGGAAATTACAGGCCGATATCGCTCCTTAGAATTCCGAGCAAAATCCTAGAATCAGAGGTGAATGATTCCCTAGTACATCATGTCTTTAAGGAACACAGGTTAGCTTCTGACAGACAATGGGCTTATCGACAGGGGTATTCAACTGAGCTCCTGCTAGTTCATCTCACGGAAACATGGAGAATGGCTGTTGATTTGGGTCTTATAGTGGCTGTGGCCTTTATTGATTTTCGCAAAACATTTGATAGTGTCTCGCACCGGGTCTTGTTGGATAATTAACTACGCACGAACTTTGGCATTTGTGATCAAGCACTGGGTTGGATTGCTAGTTATTTAAATGGGAGAAAGCAGTAAACAGTTGTTAATGGACAAACTCTGATACCATGCCTGAGTCCGTCGGTATACCACAGGGATCAGTGCTTGGCCTTACACTGTTCTCTTTGTTTGCCAACGATCTACCGTCAAGTATGAAGTCAAGCTCCGTTTACTTATTCGCTGACGACGTTACGATTTACTGCATTAAAAAAACGGCAGACGAAGCGGTTGCTCAGTTGGACAAAGCTTTAGATGAACTGTATGACTGGTGTATTTTAAATCGCCTTACCCCACATCCGCAAAAAAAGCGAAGCTATCCTTATTTGTAAAACTCGCGCAATGGGGCCAGTTGCGCCAATTTTCATCGGCACTGATCATGATGCCATAGAGTGGGTTAACAAATCTCGCTTACTTGGTATAACGGTTGATGATAAACTCTCCTGGGTGTCGCACATGTTGGATCTCAAAAAGACTTTTGCAAAGAAACTAAACCTAATTAGGCGGTCGAGGTTTTTACCAAAGGATGTTCTTATTAACTGCTATTTCAAAGTCATATTTCCATCAGTAACTTACAGCCTTGTTTTGTGGGGGTCGTGCTTCAATGCTGATCTTGTTGATTCATTGGAACGATTGCACTGTAGACTAGACATAACTAATCGATGATATCAATGACATCAATGAAATCAATGAGTAATCAATGGGTATTCGATAGGTAATCAGTTGATTAGTCATTGATTATTGCCGATGATGACTAATCGATAGGCCACAAAATGTTTGGTCATCGATTAGTCATTTATTGCATCGATTGGTCATTGATTGCATCGATTTGTCATTAATTGCATCGATTAGTCATTGATTTTTATCCATTACCTCAAAGGCCAAATACTCGGAACAAATATTCAATACTCAAGCTGGTTATGTATTAAGACGGATGTTTCCCTAAGCCGAAGCAGTTTTACTTTGCTGACAAATACCCACAAAAAAATCGATAACCACATAGTCGATTCTTGTCGGCGTACTTGTTAGCTTCATTTTTACCTCATGCTATGACGTAACTCATGCTATGGGGTTCAGGGTTTGGGGGTGAAATTCAATTAAAAATCACTCACTTCACTTGTTAGACAATTAATTTATGCATTAAACCTAGATTAAACAAGTTCTCCATATCCCCCCCCTCCCCGACAAGTTTGTCTCATTGTTTAAAGTCACGCCATTGTCTCTGTGTACGTTTTTGGGGGAGGTACAAAGGCGACAATATGTCCAACTACTTGGACAGATTCAAAATGGCGTCATGTCCCTTCGAAGCGTGATGGTTGTTTGATGCCAAACATGATCGGAACCTGCCTTTGTGGAGCCAAAAATGGAAAGAAAATTTGCTACAGAATACTCGACTGCAGAGAAATGGGCGTTGAAGTCCTAGAAGTGACGATAACATGAACAATTCGTGCGTGAAGATTCTCTACATCGTGTTTACATGCGTAAGACCGCGATAATGTTTCACCCACGAACACGTAAATTTCGAAATGTGCGGTGTTTTGAATTCAAATAACGGATTATGAGCTACTATGGGGCCTCTCGAAACTGTTGGAAACAGTTGTAGTTGGATGGAGGTTTAGGATGAAAGCAGTATGTTGAAATGAACGCTTTATCATCTGGGACAAACGGGAAGCCTCCCTCTTCCTATCGTATAGCATTTTGTGTAGAACATGCAGCATATAATTGAACAATGAGCACACTTTGAGATAATTTTCGCCATTAGTTCGGAAGGTTTTCGGAAAATGTCACGTGCCTATATTACACATGATGTTGACAAACATTGTATAGAATTTCTTCTTGTTGCTGTCATCATACTTGAAGCATATCTAGTGGTACATTATGAATTGATAATCGTGCAATACTTCAGCAGATAGAATTATATAGAAATCTTCTAATAAAAGCAATGTTGCAATACCATCTGGACTTTTTTATTTGCCGTTTGTTTGGTTTTTAGCCAGTCTTGGTAACCATCTGTGAAAACAATGTATCACAATATTTTAAATGCAAGCACTATAGAAAAGACAATCATTTCATAGATTTCCAACTTCAGTTTGAAGTAACTCATTACCTTTACAATGCCTCTACCCCCCTCCCCTCCCGGGGGTATTAGTCCCAGAAAAATTGGAAGGGGATGTGCAGCCCACTTCCCAAATCCCTTACCCTAGCTATGACCAAAATCTGCGATATTCCTTACCCTTTTTATGACCTGACCAAAAATTCGAAACCCTGTTTATGATCTGACTCATAAATCAAAACCCTGTTTCTGACCAGCATTATAATAAGTTCCCTAGTTCAGACCAATATAAAATTACCATTAATATAATTTGTGAAGGGCTTTTGTTGATTTTCTTTTTGATAATGATGGCTTCTTAAAAACATACCCATATCAAGGCTAGTGCAGAACCATACCCTTTTTATGAGCAAGATGGCCAAAATCAGCTAAAATTTGATACCATATTTATAACCAAAACAGCTGAAAAACCATACCCTTTGGGGCTGCACATACCAATATATATCCCATATAAGGGAGTGACCCCCGGGGTGGAGGCGGGGGGGGGGGGTTGTCATGCAGTGTAACATTTTTTTTTATTTGAAGTAACTAACTTCAGTGTTCTGCTCTGTGATCCCTGATTGATAATCATAAATTGGTTAACAGCCCCACATACATTCTTTTCACTATAACAAGTTAGCTGGTGATTTTACCAAATCTGTGAATTATATACTTCCCCGGAAGCTTATTGCAACAAGCAAGATTTTAAAATTCTGTCAAACTTAATGACAACATAATGCTTCAATGTCTGAAAAAAAGAAAGAAACAGTTATGTACCAGAATTGTAAATTACAACAATTATAACTTCTGAACAACAAAATATTTAATAATTACATTATTTTAGTGAATAATTTCCCTTTAAAGGAACTGTGTAGTTCAATGTAATATTTTTAATATTTTTAATGCTCTGATCTCTACCATGAAAAAAGCATTTCCTATGCTTTGTGTCCACTCCCCCTCTGCCCACTCCTACCACTTTTACATCTGGCATGTGGCTTTCGATCAGTAGGCCTTATTATATGGATATTTACTGTAGAATGACAAAGTAAAAAATATTTTTTGGCAGCATAAAAATGTTTCTCAACAATAAACGCCTCTTTTTTACATAAATAATAGTATTTCACATGTCTCTACTACAACAACAGTCTCTTGTCCGAAAATAAAACTATTTGTCTACCACACATAATGGTATCAATTGAAACAATCATTAACAAACAAACATACCAAAAAATCCGTTTTCCAGGAAAAACGCCTATTTGCAAAGATCAGCAGATTGACTGTTTTCTGTTGATTAACAATGTTCCTTACTTCGAAAAAATGTCAATTCCCTTTCTGAACAATCTTTTCCTCAACAGCAACTCTCTTTTTGAACTAAGCCAAACCGTTCTTAAAACATAACAGTTGTGCCGGCACATGTTGCCTACCACCAAAACCGGTATAAACTTTGCAAAAAACGTCTGGTCACAGGTTTCTCAAGGTTACAAACAATTCATACCATGAGGTTGCTCTAAGGAGCCTTTGATCAGACTAGTTGGTTACTGTTCAGTTGGGTAAAGTGAAATATTGCACAATTGAGAACTGTCTTTATTTGTGATTAGCACTTTGTGTCTTGACATGGTCAACTGGAACTTCAGATACAAGGACAAATGCGTCAAACACAGATAGAAAAATCACAAACGAAAACAAATGGTACAAGAAAGTAAGAAAAGTGTCTTTCGTGAGAAGTATAATAGTGTCAATAGTCGATGAGTGATCGATGGGTCATGGATGAGTAATCAATTATATCAATGAGTAATCGATGTCATCGATGAGTAATCGATAGGCCACAAAATTTTAGGGCTTCGATTACTCATCGATTACTCATTGATCATCGCCAATAATCAATGACTAATCAACTGATAACTCATCGATTACTCATTGATTACCAATTGATGTCATTGATCATCGATTAGTTATGTCTGGTGTAGAGCGGCAATGATTATTTTCAACTTACCAAAGGACATGAGATCGTCGGACGTGTTTAATTCAGGCTGATTGGCATCCGTTGAGCTATTGTTATAAACTAGTTCTGTTAAAGCTCATGCACAAAGCATTTCATGATGAGCTCCGGCCACAAGTGCTATCAGATAACATTGTGATGAAACGTCCCACAGGTTGCTCTTTACGAGCGTCAGACTCTCTAACGGTGCCTCGTTTCAACTCTATCTGTGGCAAAAACTCTATTGCTTATAGAGGCTCTGTTCTGTGGAATATTTTAATTTCTAATGATAAGAATTTTTTGGCACCAGTTATAAGAACCTGAAAAAGAAAATCCGTTCAATGGACATTTTTAAAGAGTTGACTTTCAGAGAAACCTTTACAACTACCACAAATTTTAGACGTAAAGATTTCACTTATATTTAGTGGATTTAAGGTCTTTTTAACGTTGTACATATATATACAATTCAGTAATAGTTTTAATTTTAAATAGTTGATTTGGTTACTTATTATGCATATATTTTGTTCTTATGTTTAGTAGTTACGCACGACCCCATAAGCTGCACAGCTTTAATTTATTACCATCGTGCTAAATAAAGGTTGTCTGTCTGTCTGTCTGTCTCTCTGTTTGTCTGTCTGTCCGATGACATATCTGGCTTGCTAATCAGGTCATTAATTTACAACCTGGATCACTGCAGTTGAACCTTTAAGGCGGGAGTACATATGAATTTAAGTGAAATTTTGGTAAGTTTAAAGAGAGGTTGAAAGGGAAAAAAGGGGTTATGGAACACCACCAGACAGTTGCCCGACCGCACAATGGCACCCCAGGTTGTTGGGCAATTGTATCTGCCAATTTTTAACTTCAAACTCTAATTTTAAAAAAACACCAAATCTTAAAAATTTCTTTTTTCCATAAATTTTACTAATCCTTTGAGAAAAACTATTTATCTCCATATAGACCTAAAATAACCAAAACATTTACAAAACGACCCAAAACATAGATATGTGAAATGAGCATAGAGATTCTTGATTGCTTGAAACGTAAACGAGACTTGCATTAAAAACATAATACCCAGCCAAAATACGGCTTTCATGTGGATCCCCGCCTTAAGAGAACGTTTTTAAGGTCATTCAAGCTGTAGCTACCGTCAAGCTAATAGGTGTGAAAAAAATCACAAGTTTAACACGTCTGTCAAGATAACAAATGAAAACAGCAATTGCATGGCGTTATAGGACGAAAACAAGCTTAGCGCCAAAACGAGGCTACGCCTCGTGCGAGTCTAAAGAAATGCCTCCCAAATGGGAGGCAAAGAGCTTTTCATCTCTTACTTAAAGTAAGTCGCATCAAACAGATGTTGGAGGCTCCTCGTGCGGGTGGACCGGTGAGGGTGGGACTCTGCAGAGACTCTGCTCCCGTTAACTCTACCCCATGAGAGGGATAGGGGGGAGCAGAGAACGAGGAGCATTTTGCTTGAATTATTTTTCGTTTTTTTTTCCCCTTTAAATAAACATGTTAAAACACACGTTTTAACTTGTATCCATATCAGATGAATATATATGGCATTAAAAACTTGACTTTTAACGTCAAGAATATTCAAAATTGTCCGCCTTTAAAAAGAAATTTTTACATCTTCTGGAGTTTGAGATCTGAAGTTCGTGCTCTCGCTGAAAGATTGTTTCAGATTGCTAGAGTAACCCTTGTTTCAGCCAACATTTCACAGTTCTTTGGCCTGCGGTATCTTCCTCAGGCTTGTCTTTCAGTAACTTCTGAACAATGGTAACTAAGTTTCCATGAATTTCATCGCCATCTTGTTCAGAGACATAAACTCCTTCTCGAGTTTATTAAGTATATCACTGTTGTCTTTACTCAGAACAACGCCATCATCGGTTTCTTTTTTTGTTTTTGTTTTTTATGAGCGGGTTCCTCAGATTCTTTGTCTGACCCGCTGTCATGGTCATCCCACTCGGGTCGGAAAATGCGGGAGCGTTATCATCGCCTTTGGCGTCGTTTTGTACCTTGAGCAATGCGCCCAAACTGCTAAATCCCTTGTTCATTTCCACAGCAAGGTCGGAAAAAGCCTCTGAGGAGGGCAGCTACGTCTGTGGTTGAACTTTGACCCGGAGTAGCAGATTGCTGTAAGCCGCTACCGGTACGTCGCTCTTTTGGCGCGCTTTTTTCCCTTTGAGGAATGGCTGGGTTTTGTTACAGTTTCCGTGACCACTGCCTTCTTTGAAACGTCGGAACCAGTAGAAGTTGCTTTTTCACCTATCTTTTTGGGCATCACATTTCAGTGATTTTATGGCATCTTAGTTCTCCAGGGATGGGGTTCTGCGTCTGTTGACAGCGAGCTTCCATTCTTCTCCGCACGTGTTTTGGTTTAATCCTGCGGAAAGTTATTCGTGTCGTTCGAGTCGACGGCCGAGCTCTAGTGAACTCTCCGTGGTAGTTTCCTTTGCTAATTGCAATGATTCGCGCATTCTAACTGCTGATAAAGCTGTATTTTTGGAACAAAATCCTCGCACACAGCAATAAAAAATCCAACCTGATCGGCGACAAACGTTGAACTGATTGGCGCATGCGCTTGCTATCTCATGGAATCTCTCAGCATGGTAACAAGGTAGAATAAATACGTACCCGCCTTAAGAAAACAGCACGTACATAGGTTGGCTTATTGTAAACAGAAACACGAAACTGGCAGTCTCTCAAAGTCCTACTTTCAAGTGCCACTCTTGTTTAATTCTATTCATAATGGTCCCCCACCAAAGTGAAATTTGACAAGTTTAGACTAATCAAGCGGAAAATGACAGTTAAAAAAAGACAACGTCTTTCCTGTTTTGGCAGGTCATCTCGAATTATGACGGTTGGAGTTCTTGGTCGTCTTGGGGACTGTGTTCTAGCTCTTGTGGTCAGGGAAAACAACACCGGTATCGATTCTGTACAAGCGTGAGCACGTCAATGGACAAGGCGTCAACATGTGCAGGAAAAACACTCATGTCAAGGTCATGCGCACTCAATCCCTGTCCAGGTATACACTGAATAGATTTGCTTTATTATAACGCATGCTTAGTTGTAACAATTGCCTTTTCTTGATGAAATCACACATTTTACTTAAGAATGTTCGCTAA
>JAHPZR010002071.1:0-17322 GCA_019787425.1 Platygyra sinensis
TGTCTATGTGTGGGAAAAAGTTGCTGTTATTTTTGTGGCACAAAAGGTTACCATAGCAACAATATGACCTGCTTAAAACACCCTTAATTTTAGCTTTAAGCGCTTCTAACTCAAAAACAAGCTTGGTGACCCCCATTTTTTATTATCGAATTGTAATCAGCATAATAAGATGCAACTTTCTGCAAAGTTAAAAAAAATTCTGCGAAAGGGGTTCAGAGTCACCTTAAATTTTCGAACATTTAAGGTGGCTCTGAACCCCATTTGCAGAATTTTTTTAACTTTGCAAAAAGTTGCATCTTATCATGCTGATTACAATTCGATAATAAAAAGTGAGGGTCACCGAGCTCGTTTTTGCGTTATAAGCGCTTAAAGCTAAAATTAAGGGTGTTTTTAGCAGGTCATATTGTTGCTATGGTAACCAATTGTGCCACAAAAATAACAGCTAATTGTTCTCCAATGATTGGGTAGTTTGTTGATACCTTGATTTTGGCATCAACCGATAAAGAGTGGTTATAATGACCCATCAAACTGTAAGTCTTGGAAAGTACGGGAAACTGTTTCCAACCACCTTAAGGGCCTAGGTCAAGATCAGGCCAATGGAAATAACTGATATCACGTTTGTTATCAGTATTTGCAAGGGATTTAGGCACCCACATGAAAATTTTTCATAAGTCATTATTAAGAGAAATTCTTAGTGAAAACCCAGTTTAATGATCTAGGCAAAACTTTGTTTCGGTGTGAAATACACCCGGGGTGGGCAATCGGAAAACAGATTTTTATCAATTGTTATGAAACTTATCGATTGCCCACACCGGGAACACCTAACATGCTACATTCACCTACCACAGTGAATTTGGAGAGGGCACATTATAACTTCTTCGAATAATTCTTCTTGCATTTCTTAAAGCAGATGTCACGGGGTCCACTCTGCGCAGGGAGTGCATAACACGAACTCTCTGAACCATCAATCCTTGTTGTCTAAGCGATCCTTGCACCATTAATAGTCCTGCTTCTGGTGTAACAGCACGAATGTTTCTTACAATGTCATCCAGTTCAGCATCTGATAGTGAAGAAAATTCTCTTCCTTCCACTCTCATCCCAAATTCATGCCGCCTTCGTCGCAATGTCCTGTCGGAAACGCCAAGAGTCTCTGCAATATCATTCCAGCGAAATCCGCACACTTCATGCAATGTTTGAAGCTGTTGCTGAGTTACAACGACCCTTGGTCGTCCTTGTAAGCCATAGCTTTCTGTCGGGACACTTCGTCTGTCAGCTCTCCGACTAACGTCTACCTCATCTTCTAGGAGGAAACAATGCCTTTCGAAATGGGATCGCAAAAAAACTTGTGCGGCGAAGAATTAGCGTGAAATCTGCAAGACACGTTTGCTGTGAAAGCTCGTGGCCGTAAGTCTCACAAAATCTTGATATCAGAGTTGAAAGTGTCCTCTCGTACTCATCTAAACGTCGAAAAAGGAATTCACTTCGATCGCTAGGGGTTGAATTTAGCTGTTGTTCGCATGTGTTAAGAAGATTCCCCAAAGAAAAGAAGAACTCATCGTAATTTGGGAACCAACGCTCCGCCATTTTGATTTTCTGAATGTTCTGTATGAGCCGGTCAGCGTTTGCTCGCCACTCATTAGCTTAGTCGACTTCGTTTTTTTTTTTTTCGACTCGCTTTTTTGGACTTCCAATAGCAAAAAAAAATTGTTACATTCTCAAATTCGATTTTTTTGCCTTTTATTTGTTAGTTTTTTTTCGACTTTTAGAATTCTGGACTTAGTATTTTTACATTCTCAAGTTCAATTTTTATTTCTGTCGACTTCATATTTAATTTCTTCTCGACCTCGAATTTTGTTATTTGGATACGCTTTTTAGAATCTGGACTTAGTATTTATACCATTGGACTCATTTATTCCTTTTGGAAGAATGTTTGTGTTTTCCACTTCAGATTTTATGATTTGGATATTTTGTCCGCAACGAAACGCCATACGGTAAAGACGACCTTTTAAAGGGAAATCTCATAAGCTGGGCTAGTATCACGAAGAAACAGCAAAAAATGAATTTGGGCTAAAGAAACTCACTTCAACAATCCCGATTCTCGTAAATCGAAGGCAACAAGGGAGCTCCGAAACGTGACAAAATTTTTGTTGTGTCTATTTTTAGCGACGACTTCGAGCTTCATGCATGACAGGTCACGCCACTAAATTTTGAGCCAATCACAAGTGCCGTTGTATGAAAATTACATTATAGTAATTTATGCGTTAGGTTCTGCACATGAGGAGAACGCCGTATGAATCAGCCGCCGCTCCAACGTCGCATAGTGCGGCAGACCCTGCCGAATTTAATGTTGTTTGCCGCTCCAAATCTAATCTGCAGAATCGAACTGATTCAAACGCCACTCTTCTGCCGTTATTAACTCATCAGTTAGGTTCGGCGCATGATTGGAGCGGCGTTTGGAACGGGCCTTAGTTCTTATCCGGAGCAGCGTTAGCCAAAAACTGCCAAGTAATATCTCCGGCTATTTCGATTAAAGATCGAAGCGGAGCCAGGATGAGACATAATCAAAATTACAATAAAAACGTTCGCTGGCTAGAAAATGTTAAAAAAAATTGAAGAACATGAGCTTTTAGCTTTCGATATACAGCCTTCGACGGATACAAAAAGGAATGGAGTGCAAAGTGATATCATACATATGTAAATGAGGCAAAATAAAGGTAAGAAGAAGAACAAAAGCAAAATAAATGTGATTAGGTGACTATTTTTTTAAAACGAATACTATACTGGTTTGGAATCTTTTTTAGAATTGTTGTCAGCATATTTGGTAGCAGAGGTGTGCCAAGCTTCCAACTTTTCTTTTTTAATTAATGCGAATAGAGCCTTTGTCCATGACACAAGAATTATCAATTCCATGCGATGGCCGAATGACCACGCCGCCGGACGATTGAAGCGAAAACCGTAATTCTAAACGGTAGCCTATCACATAAATTTCTTACTTCATTGTTTTCTTAGTCCAAAGAAGTACAAGCGGAGTTGCTTTAACAGGCCTCGACACTCCCAAAATAAGATTATTGCCGCCAAAATTGTACCAAAATACAATACAGTAAGATGCAACGCCATGCAGTGTTATATAATACATTGCCTTTAAGTGACTTGTCACGTTAATTCTACTAAACATAACTTAAGGCAATTAAGGCAGTGCAATAAGCTTCTGACAAAAGTTCCGTTCATCTGTAATCGTCATGGCAGAATCTTAAGAAGAGACAATCGGCAAAAGCTGATCGTTTCACGCACATTCAATTTCCTGCAATCTCCTTTTTTGTGCAGCACTTTTCTTACCACCGCCATTCTCGATGCTATTGGTTATTCACCAAGAATAATAACAAATTTGGACACCTTCTGTTTTATTTCAGTTCTGATTAACCAAAGGAAAATTTCACCGCTGTGCCTATAGCGACCCTCTAGCCAGAGCGGTCGAGATTCTTGGGTTGACCCTACAGATCGCGATCTCAGGCGGGGAGATTGCAGCATCCAAAAACACAAACAGGAACAATCGTGGCTAAAAGTGGCTGTCATAATTAAATTCAGTGATCGTGCTTGTTAAACTTGAGGTGTTTAATTAGTCGGCCTTTTTTCCTGTCGGTGATCTAGAGGAACGAGAAATACTTTTTTCTGCTCTTTGTTCCCAACTGAACTTCTTTTTCCACAAGTCTGGTGTTCGCTGTATATTTTCACGGCTGCCTTAGGTCTTAGAAATATCCACACCAAAGAAAGTGTTTTTTGATAGGGCTCTCGACGTAGGACGAAAGAAAGCAGACAAAATATGAAATTTGAGAACGACTTCTGCTTTTATTTAAATTGTATTTTTTTTATATTAATTATTCACTACTTTCCGTTTCCGCTCTCTGTGGCATCAGTAAGCATGCAGAGCACCGCGTAATGCAATACAAAGTATATGATATTTCTTTGTCGTGCTATTGCGTTAAACGGATAGAGAATCCAGAAGTTGCAATTTTTCTGTAGTCTCTACTAACGTAGCTCGATCCTGTTAGTTACAACTATACGAAAAAGCCAACAATTTCACGAGAATCGATTATAAAGTGAATAAACTGACCAGCTGGTACTTTTTGAATGAATATGCAGAACTAATATTCATTCAGTATTATAGCCAGACATTTGTCGAAATGATCGTGAGCTAACATTGCATTTATCTTGAATATGAAACCTATTAACTACGACAAGTTTGGTTGGTATAAGTAAATTAAGTGGGTAATGGATCTCTTGCTCGCTCGATCAATCAACCTATCATTCCGATATATAATTATATTACGTGATAAAACTCTTACTAAAAGAATCAACCCTAATAAGAATAGATATAGTCCTGTTTAAAATTATTCTTGTAAGCTTTTCCCATACAGTAGCCTATAAACGTGGACAAAATGTTCCATGATTACCTTCCAAACCATAGCCTATCAATTAAGGAAAATTGACGTATAACGCCACACTTATTTGTGTTCACAATATCTATCATACGCAATAATCCATCCAGGTACCAATAAAGATCACAAAAATAAGCTTTCAGGTCTTTTTAGATGCTCGTACATTTGTTTAATGAGAAAAAGAGCCTTTGATCAATATTAAAGTTAATTCAGTCTTAATGAAAGGTACATATCAGGTGAAGTGATCTTCATTCATTGAATGTCTCGATAGATGACACAGGGATGTCTGTTTATGGCATCTGGTCCTATCTCTCTTCTCGCCCCCATTTCCATTTTTCTTCAGCTGCTATCAGCTTATGACGCCTCTGTCGTGTTTTTAGGTATGTTTATATTTTTCCTCTGTCCTGTTTGCTGCGATTATTTATTGCTTGAAGTTCCCTCGTATTTTATCTCGTGGAATAATCAGGTGAGCATGATATTTCTTTACACGATCACAAGCAAATGCTGAGGTACACAACATTTTCTGCGCTTTGAATTAAACTGTAGAAACAGAAGTAGAAGTATAGGAAAGAAAGAAATGTTATGCGACTAAGAAGTTTCAAGCCACTGTTTCGACATTTTTTCCGTGTTCTCCCAAACTTGTACGAGTTATAGAAACATGGCTTTAACTTTGTGTTCCTCTTTTACCATTTCCTGACTATTTGTCTTACCCGATTATCGAGTTTACAGAAAGTTTGGAGCATATCATTTATTCGGGTCGTGAGTCTCTCTCAAGCGAAACATAAGGCAATTGAAAAATTAAATAGAAAAGTTTTTTTAAGGTCAAGACACGAAAATTTTGTAATTTGAAAGTTTTACGGGGATACTGTGGGCCGGATGATTACGAAAAGTTATATATAGTTCCGAATTTTCCGCTTCAAAATTAATGCACCAAATATACTTACAAACTGGATAAAAAGTCAGAAATTGTACAAAGCAAAATAAAGCAAGAATTTTGGGGAAGAACATGGATTTCAAGGTTGGAGGTGAATTACGGTTGACAGGGTATTCGGAAATCGAAATCAGTTGCCATTCCACTGAAATTTTAAATTTTTAGTCCTTGTTTAAACTCTTTATACGGGAAACTGTTACTCAGACCTTTCAATCAAATACTGATGATTAGAAGACTTGAAATAAGTAGCCTTGGAAAATAATAAGTAAGTTGAAATCCTTTGACCAACTCTTACAATTGACGACTAATTGGAATACTTTACTAGCCGATGCAATTAGCAACAGTTCTAACATTTTCAACTATTAAAGGACAAGTTTAGAGTATTTCGTGATTTTATTTTAGAAGTTATACATTCTTAAGTTTTACTTTGTAAATGTAAAACAGCCAACGTTGTTAGACTCTTACTCTAAGCTTTTAAAATTTAAAATTATATTTATGGCGCACTATTTTTAATTTTACCTAACCACTCATACCGTTACCGCCTCCCCCCCTCCAATAATCTTTGACAGTCTTTCTTTCAGTTAATTTGATATTCATTTCTCTGTAGAAATGGCAATTAACAAGTAAAAGGCAACAGATTGTGCGACAAAAAAAGACGTTTACATCATGAAAATGCTCTTCTTAGTGCTCTTGCTTCTGTTGAATGATAAGGAAGGTGGTCACGCAACACAAGGTAAGCAAACATATTGTGTCAATATGCCATCTTTTCTACTTGTCGAAGTTGATGGTAACAGACGTAGTGGGAGAGGAGGAGTTATATAAAAAAAATTAAAAGTAAATGAAAGAAATGTAGTAATAGACAGCTTCAAACCGGCAACTAGTAGATTTATAGTAAAACAGTTAGATTATTCGCTCTCGAATTCTATGCCTGACAGCTGACAACTTCGCGACCGTAAACTATCCCGTGATAAAAATTTCAAGCTTATAATCTAAGTTTTATATTTTAATGTTTGTTATCTATTATTATTAATTCATCTTTAGTGTTACGATATTGTGTTTACTTTACGATTGCTATGGTAACGGCCTTTGACTAAGATTCCAGCCTTTTTGTATGCTCTCGTCAGTTGTTAAAGAAACAAAGAGTTCTTTTTTTCCCAAAATTTAAAAGATTTTCAAACGCCTCGTGAAAACAGTGTCTTTTCAGGCACGATTAATGATCAGTTAAATTTTTATAATGTAGACAAACGTAATAGTAGCTCTTGTTGTTTTTATGTTTACTATGGTATGGCTACTCTGTGAACTCGAGATAAAATAATTAACAATTTTTGAATGAGGCTGAGTAGGATATGAAGAATTATGCAGATCAAGGAGGGTGTTATCCACAGAGGACGCAGGCCGAGGTGCACAACACCCTCCGAGATCTGCAGAATTCTTCATGTCCTAGGAAAGCCGAATTCAATAATTGCTTCATTATTCATTCAAAATATTTCCCGCTATTTCGCTCTTTGCTTTTCTGCTCACCAAAAATAACGCAATATCGTCACCGCGTCTTCTCGGTGAACAACTTAATAATTTGCAGCAGGCTGCACTTTTGACGTCATTGGTTCAATACGACAAAGATTCTTTTTCAAGTTTGGTCAACAGCAGCTGGTTATGGTGAATTATGCGTGTGGTTTAAACCAATCAGAAACGGGGGAAATATTTTGAATGACTAATGAAATCATTTTTTGCGTGTATGTAAAAGCTGTCATTTATAAATGAAATGATGACCATTGTTGAATGTGATAGGCCCAGACCTATAGACCTTTTTCACATGACTTCTTCATCATTATCATCATCATCAGCATCATCATCATCATCATCATCATCATCATCATCTTGTCCTTTTCCCTCTGCACGGCAGGAATATTGGTGTTTACAAACAATGAGCATTTCTCTCTTCTGGAAAGTACAAAAATTTACCATCATTGGGAAAGTCAATAGGGAGCTTAGGTAACCATGACGAAAGAGGCGACGACGACCGTAAATATTCGCGAAGGGACTGGGATGAGAACGTCGTTTTCGGCGGCAAAATAAAACTTGAGCAGCGAGGATGCTCAAAGACGGCGACTAAATAATTTCGTTAAGATTCGCTCTATATCTAGCGGGTCCTAGCGAGAACATCGCTTATTCATCTCAGTCATGGTCAGAGTTTTATTGGCGACGAGTAGTTTGTTATTCTGGTGAAAAGAACAAAATCCAGGTTTTTCGTTTCCTTACGAAGCTTATCCAGAATTCGACTTTGATGAAAACGCCGGGTTAGAGCGGATCAGCGAATTATACAATGCATGGTTAAAGGATCTGTTCAGCCGTTTCCCCTATTCAGCATGGTTTATACAAATATTTTGATCGACTACAGTAGAATACTGAGGTCATCTTGGACTTCTGCGTTTTGTTAAATTGTGACCGCGCGCAGTTGCACCATCTCAGCGCTAGCATATTACCATATCGTGTTTGTATTATTTTCGTGTCGGCCAAATATAGCGAGGCCGGCGGATTGCTACAAATCAACTATATAATTATTAAGAGAAGGGGGCGTCAGGTTTGCAGTGATGCGGTTTTCCAGTAATTTTTATTTTAACTCGCTGTATTGCAACCTTTAGGTCGCGGTTTTCGGTGAAAAAAAAGTGTCTGCGGAGATGACACTCTTTAGAACGGTCGGTATCCAGTTGTTTTGCAAGCGCGAGCCTTTTGTTTTGTTTTACAACGCATCGGGGTTTATTATATCAGTTTAGAATTTAACTCTGTGGTTTGCAATTAGGCCTTTTCCAGTTAATACTTAAATCGATGAACCGTTTTGGTCAATGATGCGTCGACTTCGTGAAATTCCATCCCGGATAATATTTATATGGCAATATATATGGCGAATTTATATGGCAATATATTTTTTCAATGATAAACAGTAAAGTTTTATTAAATATACTTAAACTAAAATTCCGCCGCTCGGGCCAGCTTGCGCGGTGGCTTTTTCCGCCTGACTTATTTTGATAGCTGTCGCTTCTGTGTGACGGAAGAAAACTGTTTAAGTCGATTTTGTAGTCAACAAATCGAACAGAGGATTTCAAAACAACCACACAAAGGAATAAAAACTCGACCAGTTTAAAGCTATTCCAAACGATAGTAAATTCGTTCCATTCAGACAGTTATAATTCGTCAGGTTCAGCTAAGTTCACGACGACGTGAACTATTGCTTTCGACGTCGTGGACGAGAGTACGACGAAATTCTAAGGTCGCGCTTACGCAGTGACCCATACGTTACTTTCGGTCATCGTCCACCCTGTCGTCGTCGCGGTTGCTTCAGCTCCCTAATAAGGTCCCCAAGACAATGTTTTTCAAGCTATGAACTCAAAATTAAGGTGAGGCCAAAGAGGTTTTTGGTCGTTCAGGCCTGAAGTACTGTCGTTGACAAGAGCAAAAGGAGGGGGTTGGGGTCGGTCCCCTAAGCAACTCTCCTAGAACTGCCACTTACAGACACCTAAAGTGTTGGTAGACATTCCAACATAATGAAACTGCTTACTGCTGATTATTCTGATAAATTACACTCTCTAATGTGATGGGATCATCGATGAAAGACGTTTACTTCCAATAAAATGAAATAAATGCGTCATCATGACGTCATAATTACACTAGAGTATCTGTAGCTAGATGCATTCATGTGAGATTACCCTATACTAATTTGGTGACAACAGCACACGCAATTTACCTCTTTCGGGCCTCTGGAGGATTTAGATTAGGGTTAAGCACTTAGGCAGTATTCAGAAGTCGTGTTTGAGACATATGTAATGAATATAATACTTCTTGTGTTTGAACAGAATTCCAGAGAGCACTCAACTCTGAGATAAGCGATAATTAAAGTGATGAGTGCATGTAGTCATTCTTTGATCATACAAAACAGCGGTTTAAAAATTAAACGATGAATTAATGACAATTGATGACTATAATGTATATAATATATATGCATTTCCTTAAACAGGATGTGGTTCGGTGGTTAATAACACACTAAAAAGTCCTGGATATCCTAACAACTACCTACCCTATATGGACTGCAGTTATACGATTCCTATTTCGCTTAACCTGACGATGAACATTTCCTTCATCGATTTTGTCTTGGAGGATTCTTCATCATGCCGGTAACCACATATCTGTTGCTTTAAGCTTTAATACCTACTGCTGTCTACAACACGATCTGTTACTTCCTTCAATTTTTCAAGAATACATTAAAGTGGAGTGAATGAAACTTGAAACTTATAGTCAACAATAATTCTTTAATTGCAAGGTAAATTATGATGTCCTTTAGACCGGCAAACTAGTTGTTCACCATTAACACCATATTTAGCGTAACCAGCGTGGTAAGAGATTCTGCACTGAAAAGAAACGAGCGTTTTAAGTTTTCACGATTGTAATACCCATACGCTTTATGTCTCACCCCAGCCACTGTTAGAGAAATTTGCAAAGACCTTACAAATGTGTGTTGTTTAACACTCGTTTAAAAGGGACCGACCTATCATTGTTTCCTTTTATGCAGTGCTGGACATAATCGTTGATCCGAGAATCTCAGACTTAAAGCGGCGATTGCTTTCTCAGGATTGTGTTGCTCTAAAACTATAGTAGGAAGATAACTGAAATGGTTTTGGCCATGTAGCGGCACTTTCTACCCGAATCCCCTTAAGGTCAGCATAAGGCGCAGAAAGCAATTCCGCAACAAACTTTCCCACCGGCCTGTGGCTTTTTACACATGGAGCTACAAAAATTTCGATTTGTCCCTAATGTAAGATCAGAGGAGCTAGTGAGAGGAGAAGTTGGAATGGCCGCGGCGGTCGCTTTATATAAGAAATACAAAAACAACAAAATCAGGATTGTTCGAAGGCCCGGCGACGTATATCTTTACCGGTGGCAACTGTTAACTAATAACAGTGCAAGTAAATGATCAAAACTGATCTGTCAGCGTGATTTGTAAACATCACTTTCGCTGTTCTTTCACGTACTCTTCACTACTTGAGTATAGGCCTGCTGTTTACTTCTTATTTTAACGCTTTTTTCACTGTTAAAACAGCCTAGTTTGATGATAAAGTACTCAATCATAAAAATCCGTTCTCAGTGTTAAGCTTATTTTGTTTTGCGGTTACAGTGGTTCTAAAAGCAGCTGAGAGGCAAATCCTAGTCATTGATCAAGCCTTTGCCGTATGAAAGTAGAATAAAGGCAAACGTATCCACTTTTGTAAAGACACGTAAATTCTGAACACCCCGTTGCCGTACAGCGATATCTTAATCTGTTTGAGGTTTGCGGAGGGAACGGAGTTGTCAGCCTAATCTCTCACGGCCGAAGTAGCCGTAGCAGCAGCCCGCCGTAGTGTATCTTTAAGTCCCTAATAATAGCTTAGAGTAAGCTTCCGACCAAGCTTGGCTGTGAAGGATTTGAGATCTCTGACTGCTTTATCTTAGTTAATGACCCTGAAGTAACTGAATCGTGTGATAGGGACAAATTGTTTCCATTTCACAGCTATGACTATCTAGAGATTATTAAAGACGGAAGAATGGTTGGTAAATACTGTGGCAAAAGGAAAGGACAGATCATTCTTTTAACTGGAGACAAGACGTTGATAACATTCCACTCAGACGGAAGCGAAGAAAGAAGGGGATTCCTGATACTTTTCACTGCTCGTCCACACGGTAAGTACTTTTCCTAATTTTTAATGTTTGATATAATTATTTTAAATAGGGCGATTGAGTATATTTGTAACATTAAGCTCCTGTTAACAGACCTGCATATCGTGTGTAACATGGCATAGTAGATGCATTCATCAAACTACGGTTATGACATATGGGCACCCTATAGTCCGGCAGCAAATGTCATAAAATAAAGTCCCGTGGGAATTTCGTGAAGAAAGCAAACCAGTAGTCTAAATGTGTTAAGGGGACTCTAAATGACATGAAAAGCCTTGGTGGCAACTTTGGAACTCGCTCAGATGGGGTTTATGGGGTGACGAAAATGTGACGCGTGTATCCCAACATGGAACAGTCCGGGCCATAGCCAGAAGTGGATATACGATTTCCTGTGCTCTGATTGGCTCACGCAAAACCAAAACATTGCCTAGATCGCGAAAGGACTAAGACCAAGTGAAATGGCGAGAGAGAAGAAATCTATGTCGGCGGAGACGTCCCATACAAATAAACTGCAACAATAATACGGTTGAATCTTTCCCATCTATTAATCCCACGATCTCTTGAACCTGCGAATAATTCGAACTAGTAGTCGTTTTGCTTGGATTCGCTGTAATCCTGTAATTAATTTTACTCCCGATTCGAACCAATTTCCTTTTATCGTGTAAGCTTAGCTTCCTGTACTAATGCGACTTGCTTTGCACGAGGTATCGTTCCACAATCCAGGACTGGCAAAGATAAAAAAAGGCTGATTTTGGCCTCGACAGCGGTGATCACCACTTTCAATTTAAGCTACGCTGTTTGCTGTTGCAACATGAAATCTATCTAGCTGAAATTATTATAGGGTTATAAGGTTCACTTTCTTGTCTTTTGTATTTATCCATATTGATAAATCTAGAATTGATAAATCTGTATTTAAAGGGGACTTATTGTGGCTGTGCTTTTGTTCAAAATTATATCAAATTATATTGAAATTTTCAGCCAAGTTTTGTTGTACCTTACCGCAGCTACATGTATCAATAGCAAAAAAATACATGGATCAAAAGTGAAATTTATATGCAGTCTTATTTCCATGCCATCAAAACCATCAGTGGAAAACCCTTTTTGGTCACTTATTTGAATCTTTCTCCTCCTTTAGCAACATGCAATAGCCAGTTGCAAGGAATGACTGCACCCCCTCCTGCTCTTTTATCTTTGCCGATTTCTGTGCAGAGCAACAAGTGACTCAACTTTGAACAGTAACATGCACATTCTATGTGGATGTGAATCTCTATTGCAGTACATTATAGTTATGAGAAACAATAGGTTGATCAACAAATGAATTTTGTTATGGTATGTTGATGTTCTGGTTTCAGTATCGCCATTTAGGAAAACCTCCACAGCTGCTCAGGTGACAACCTACATGTATTCAGGAGGGCAAATGGGTATGGCTGAATGCATTTTGCAAGGTTTAGGGAATTTCAAGACCTTTCAAGACCTTTCTAGATCTTCCTTTATGACTACTCCCCCTGGATCTGACCTTTTGTGACCACTTCCCCCCATAATGGGATGCCATTTTCAAGACCTTTCATGTAAAGTCAGTCTGCCCCCCCCCCCCTCCCCCCACCCCAGCACACACAGACACAGTCACAGAAGCCACATGACATAAACAGTCCATGCTTTATTTCGTACAACTAGAAATTTCAAGAAATTCACTTTCAGAATGCCATACATTTCAATATTTTGGTTTGAAAAGAAAAGCACATGTTGAAAATTACAAAGCCCTGCTGGAGGTATTCTTACTGGAAAGCTTGAAATATAGATAATTAAATTCCTAGAAACCTACAGCTTAATTTTCAATACTTCTACCAATATGTGTTACATACCATGATTGCAAAACTATAAACAAGTATTAAAAAAAAAAACAGGTATACATGTAGCTATTATTTCTTTGTAACAAACAGTGGAAAAGCTCCAAGGCCCTGTTTACAAGGAAGTAGAGTAGCCCTACTGCCAGGGTAATGGTTAAAAGATAACCCAGGTAAATTTACAAGGAGGGTAACACTACTGCCTGAGACAACATAACGTTTGTTGTGCTTCGGTTACCTTGTAAGTAAAGCACAAACCAGGGCTCAAAGTTAACTTTTTAGTCTAATTGTAAAGTTTTGCTAGTAAGATTTTTTCTACTAGCAATTGGTGAGACCACTAGCAAATTCTTTCCAAATGTTTTGTAGACATGGATTATTCTAACTCGCAAACATTTGCCAGTGGATGTTTTTCTAAATCACAGATTATCAAAAGCACTCACTTTTTGCGAGTTTGCGAGCGTTAATTTCGAAACCTGACAAACAGATTACAAAACTGGAAAATAATTTATTTCCAAAGCAAAAATATGACAAATTGTGAAAGAACTTGATGTTTTCTGGGCCATAATTCGCTGATTTTGTCAGTATTGTGATCATATTTTGCTTTTTGGAGCCAAAATAGAGTTGTCCCGGGTAGGCGAGTTGTCCCTTGCAGAGCATTTACAAGGCGCTAGGGTTACCCTAGCGCCAGGGTAACCCTAGCTGACTCAGCTAGGATTGCTCAGCTAGGATTACCCTAGCGCTAGGGTGACCCTAGCTGCCTTGTAAATGCATCAATGAAAATAAGAAGAACTGAGTGAGTGCCAGGGTAACCCTCTTGCTAGGGTAACCCTAGCACTAGGGTTACCTGCTACCTGCTTGTAAACAGGGCCTAATTTTGTGACTGGAAAATAATGTTGTTCATGACTTTCTGAAATATATCAATGAAAACACAACACTAACCACACACCCACTCTAACACAATAAGCAATTGAAAAGGAAGGACTTCATGCTAACTGAAGTGACCAGGACTGCAAAGTACACTGAGGTGTATTTCGAATTTCAGAAACATTACTAGCAAAAAAAGCTAGCTATTAATATTTGCAAGTACAATTTGGCCAGATTCAACAAATAACTTCTTCCATACTGCTAAGGGCCCACATAGAAATGTTTTGATAACTACAAAACTATTGACCTTCACTGAAACTTGGCTTTGCAGCTGTTCCTGAACTACTACAGCTGTATCAAGCTGGCATGTATACTGAGCACTAAAAGCACTTTCAACCCTTTTTTGATCCCTACATGTGTACCACAGCCTCATCTTCTTCATTCAAAGTACTTAATGGATATAACTTTGCATTGCATGCTGCACACATCTTTTCGGGATGTACATTACTAGTATCATTTGCTGTTATGTTAACGTGAACCTTTTCACTGAGAACCGCTTCGAATAATTCAGAATAATTCCTTCCCGTGATCTCTGCCATTCCTTTTTAGATTTTTACCACACAATCTACTGTACAGTGTTTCTTGAGGAAATCGCGGTGCTTTTCCATTGCCTGTCGGGGAATAAAGTAAACACAGCTTGAAATCAGGTCCACAGCATGGTCAGCACGATCGGTCAATAACAAACGCATGTGGCGAAACTACAGTATTTCATCTTTAAAACCCTTGGACCAAGCGACGCAGTCGTGGACCAATACAAAAATACCACCAAATGAACGCAAATTTTATAGACATTAACGACATATTTTTTTCAAAGAGGGAAAAAATTGCAGCATACCTGATTTTTCCATCTATTTGGCGTCTTGTCGTGTAAAAACCAGACCAAAAATAGCACAAAACAGTGAGGTTTTCGCCTCGAAACTCGAAGACGCTTCGCAAGCCGCCATTTTTTTCGCACTCAACCAAAACTTCATTGTTCAATTGTATTGTGTGCAAAGCCTTGTGGGAAAAGGCTACTTTTAAGCCCCGAAAAGAGCTCGGAAGGAACTTTGTATAGTGTGCCTAGCTTTGGCGGCCATATTGCCATTTCTCATGACGTCACCATATATCCATTTCTGGCTATGGCCCGGACTGTGGAAACGAGGCTCGAAAGTAACATTGTTCATAGCTAACCATTATTTGCGTAGAATCGAACTAAAATCACCACAACTATGAACATCAATGTTGAAATATAAAAATGCGTTTTGAATAGGTTATTGAGGTCACGTGACCAAGCTAGCATGAAAACGAGGCTCACATAAAAGTTGCACTGGAAAGCCTATAAACGTCTCGTGAAGAAGACAGAGATTGATGAAAGTATTGTTGGGTGTATGTCATCCGTGTAATCAACCATGCTTATATTGTGAAGGTTATCACATGTCCATTCTTGCAAGAAAACGAGGTTTACGTAAAATTTCATTGTTATAAATAAAGCCTTGTTCACTTTGTACCAGGAAGCTTTTTTGAAGCAAACATCAGGAGTTACATAAGACTTTTCAGAGTTTGGCACAAGAGCTTTGTGATGTATCCGAGGATAGTACAAGAACCCAAGTGAAAAGCACATGAGGATATAGTCTCTGCATAAGGTAATCGCAATATCCTTGAGAAGATCTCAACATTTGAAGCTGCTAACACCAGTAACCCGATGTTCAAGGTGATGCGCCACTACATGCGTATGGTGATGGAGATGCTGGCGTTCATCAGAGCTGTCCGAAACCGGAGACGGGTCACTACACCTGATAACTCTAGAGATGTTCACCAAGTACTTCTTCGTCCATGACAAATTAAACTATGTTCGTATGATTCCTGTGTACCTTGCTGAGATGTCATACTTGAGTGCATCAGATCCAGAACCTATGAAGAGTTCACCCAAGAAAACTGGGTGGTGACCAAGAGTGCTGAAGTACCATTCTGCGCAACGGGAGCCGACAATGAACTCGAACATAAGAAACATATGAAACATATGAGTCTCTGGAGTATTGGTTGGCATCACCCTAAATGAAGCTGCTCGGTCGAAGTTCTTTCTGATAGCCCCAGAGCTCACAAACTTAGCTAAACAAGCAAAGAGCATGGCAGGGGTGTCTTCCAAGCCTCAAGATCGTCGTCATAACCTCTCTACAGCTGTGTTAGCCCGCGAGGAGAAGGCGAGAAGGTGAGGTGTGACACAGTTAACCGCTGCTGTTGAAAGGTTCACGAATCCATTCTCTAATGCACTTCTCTAAAGCCGGAGTGGATGAAAAATTGCGCATAGCTGGGTGAACATTTCAGCAACCGTGTTCTGCAGACGTACACTGGAAGTAATGAAGTGCGTTTAATTTTTCAGCCGATAGGATTACCTTTTTCACTCAAAGCTGCCACAAGGGTTAAAAGGGAAGGAGGCCAAGGTCCAGCGTATTACCACATCACTGACACAACACACATTGCTAAAGTTCCATTGAAACGACTCCAGTCACACACGAAGACCAAGATCGGGCTCAACATCTATTTGGGCCGAGAGATTTAAGAGTATGATGATCGCAGTGGAAGGCAACTGGCGGTGGCATGGGGAAGCAGCTGTCAGGCAATTCACAATGACGTGGGACATTTACAAAGAAACCAAGAGGAAGTTGACACAACAATGATCCTGCATGCCCTCGATGCTACGGCTAATGGTGCACCCCAACTACAGACTCACTCTCCGGACAAAGATGTCTTTGTGATTGCCCTTTGGCGTTATCCGGAATTGTGCAAGAACACGCTGTTTGTTACAGGAAGAGTGCAACAGCATCGTCTGATTGCGCTGAAACCGACTGTTCAAACCCTTGGGCCAGAGACGATTGCAGTACTTTCCGCCCTAAGCGGTACCCACAACACAGGACGTTTTCTGGAACGGGAAAAATCCTCCGCTGGAAAGTATTTGCAGTGGCGGATTCATCCATTATCTCTGCATATTTTTAATCAATTTGTAAATTATTTTCCCTTAAAAGATTGCCATTTTGGAAAATAACTAAGGCTTCATTTATAAGCCTCGTTTTCGAGCAAGAATGGTCACGTGATAACCCTTACAATATAAGCATGTTTGATTACACGGATGACATACACCCAACAATACTTTCATCAATCTCTATCTTCTTCAGGAGACGTTTATGGGCTTTTCAGAGCAACTTTTATGTGAGCCTCGTTTTCATGCTAGCCTGGTCACGTGAGCCCAATAACCTATTCAAAACGCATTTTTATATTTCAAACATTGATGTACATAATTGTGGTGATGTTAGTTCAATTTTATGCAAATAAGGGATAGCTACGGATAATTTTACGTTTGAGCCTCGTTTCCACGTTGGGATACTCACGTCACATTTTCGACACGGCATAAATCCCGTCTGAGCGAGTTTCAAAGTTGCCACCAAAACTTTTCATGTTATTTAGGGTCCCTTTAACACATTCAGGCTTTTCCGAAGATTTCCGACCA
>JAHPZR010002073.1:0-43171 GCA_019787425.1 Platygyra sinensis
ATACATAAATTCACCGTGCTGTTTTTGAAATATAAACGCTTAAAGCTGAAATTAAGGGTGTTTTTAGCAGGTCATAGTGTTGCTATGGTAACCTATTGTGTCACGAAAATGATACCAACATGTGCTCCAGTGATTGGGCAGTTTTTTGATACCATGATTGTAGCATCAATTGATAGAGAGACATAATTATGACCCATCAAAATCTACGTCTTGCAAAGTGCTTGAAACTGTTTTGAGCCACCTTAAGTCACAGCGGCGCAACCCTTCGGAACAGCTTACCCTTAGAGAGTCTGGTTCTTTAAATAATGATTAAAGATTAAATATTAAACTAATGCTAAATTAACGTCCGGTCATGAAGCTAAAGTGACATAGGTTCCTTAGGGCCATGCTTCAAGTTTACCCTGAAAGGAAGCTAAACACAATGTTCGTCATGGTGTATGGTTGGGTTGGGGCTTGCTCCGGAATATTCAGAACTGTCATCGGTTTCTAATGTCCTTACACTTAACAGCTCCATATTGGATACTGAACGGATGCGTGTAGAAGATACTCGTAAAATATGCTTGTCTGGATTGTGCCATTTCAGTTGCCTTCGTACTCTTTTGATACCATTTCGATAATTCTCGCTAAAGACCAAGCAAATGATTGGATTGCAGGCGCAGTTAACATGACCTAGAAAAAATCGTAGGAAATACACTCCACAGGGGATAGAATCATTCCAAAATTCGTCTAACGGCAAAAGAAGAAAATACAGTAACCAACAGAGAATGAATGCGGTGATAACAGCAAGAATCATCTTAGTGACCTTTCTATTGGTAGCCAAGGCTCGTCGTCTTGTGATGTTATCAATCAGGCCTGTTCGACGCCGTAGAAAGATTATGATTGCTGTGTATAATGCGACAATGCATAAAAGTGGTAGTCCATAAAATGCGACTACCATAAAGTAATGGTAAAACTTTATTGCCTTTTCAGTTTGAAACACGAGATCGGGAAACCAGAAACATCCAAGTTCACCGGGTTGGAAACGAACCATCTTAACACCGTAAAACATTGGAGATCGAGCGGCTAATGCGATCAGCCAAGTACCGCAGAGCAAAACGATGGAGAGCTTTCTTGAAATGACCACGCGTAATGGGAAAGCCACAGCGAAGAATCTCTCAAAGGCGATAACGACAACTGTTAAAGTAGACACGCAGATTGAGATTTCATGTGATAACGAGACAATTTTACAAAGCACAAGTCCTGGGGTTCCCCCAACGACCCATTTAAGTCCGATAAAAACTCGACTCATCATCCGCGGCATGTACACTAAGGTCAGGAGGAAATCTGCGAACACCATGTTCATTATGCAACAGTTGATTGTATTCTTCATGTTTTTGCTCTTGAAATAGACGAATGCTAATATGGTGTTTCCTACAACGGAAGTTCCCATTACAACACTGTAAGCGATTATCATGAGCGCTTTCAAGGCAGCGCTGTCTGTGAATCTGAAACATTGGGCGTCTCTTGTTATAGCAAAAACTCGTTTAAGACTGTCGTTCATTCCAAGGCTGATAGTGATATTTTCCATTCCAGCTAAATTCGATTCGTGCATATGGCTCGGGGTACGACTAATCACAATTATATTTGCAGCAAAGGTGTTTTTCCCTGAGTTTTATGACGATATAGCAGCTTTTAGTAGTATTTCTGTTTTTTCTTTTTTCAAACGTCAATCTTCTCTTGCCATGTGAATAAATACAGCTGCGTTGTATTTCGAAAAGCAGAAACTCAGGCAAAAATAATTTTTAGAAATGTCATTCACAGTTCTTTGATCATTCAGTCTTCTTTTGTGAGTGTACAAGTTTGTTTCGAGATTGAATCCACGTCAATCTGAAAACTGGCGGAATCAGGGCGGATTATTACATTATTCTTTGAGAAAAGGCTGCTTTGTATTAATTGAATTTTCGAGATTTCTTAGCCGTAGCCTGATTATGTTGCTGTAATAACAAAGAATTCCTTGAAGATGTTGTCTTGGAAAGGTAATACAGGTCATGCAGTGTTAGGAGAATCAGGCGTTATTTGTCATTTAGTTGTCAGGTGTGCAAAGATACATTGCTAATCTTTTGCAGGCGTCTGTTAGCCTGCAAACACAACTTTGTGAGCTGCGCCGCCAACAAAGGCGGAGCCGTGAGAGACGAGTCAGTGAGTCGCTGAGGGTTTTGTGTCGCTACTTATGAGACCCTGTGTGCAGGCCATGCGTTTGTTTGCCATTTAGTGGTCAGGTGTCCAAAGATATATTGTCAAGCTTTGTTCTCGTTGGGACAATTTGCATTGAGCTTTGTGTTACGTATCAGGATTGAGAAAACTTGCATGACTTCTTACGCAATCAAACTCTGAGCTCTGGAAATGCAACAATACTACGTCTCGGGTTAGCATAACTGTCTCGAATTCTCCCTACCCTCCTCGTGTTTAGATGAGGCTATGTAAACACTGAAAAAGTACTCTATTGCTTAAATGTAATACGATGATGCATAAAAGTGATAATCCATAAAATACAACTAGCATGTACAGATAATAAATCTTACTTGCCCCCTTAGTTTTAGAAGTGAGATCATACAGCCACATACACAAACGTTCACCGGACATTGGAAACGAACCGTCTTAAGACTGTAGAGCATTGGCGATCGAGTATCAACTACGAACAGCCAAGTGTCACACAACAAACGAAAAGAGATTTTTTTTCGAGATGACCACTCGGACTGCCGAGGATTACCAACGCGAAGAATCTCGCAAGGGCATCGACCACAATTTCTTATGATAAATACACAATTTTACAAAGCAAAAGCGAATATGTGAATGAATAAAATCCGCTCGATCGCCGGCTTGTTATACTCGTGGGTAGAAGGGGAATATTTCAACTTAAGATATGCCGTATTCCGCTGTTCTCCAGGGGTGAATATTCCCATTCCTTGATAATTTTTCGGAGGATATTCCTTATGATTTTAGTTTTTAAGTGCTAGGTAGAAGTTAAGTTTTACTTGATACTTAAGTCAGTGATTATTCATCCTATTTGAACCTGACTCTGAAATATTTCCTTTTTTTTATCCCTCGCGCTGATACTAAGAACCCTATATACAGTTTTAGTATAATTTCACGGCTGAACAAAGAGTTTCTTGCAATCAGATTGGTCGAGCGGTTCCTTATATTTAACAATTATTCCATGAACCAGCGTAAACACAAAATGTATATTAATACATCTGATCCTTTCTCAACGAAGGATGGCCAAATTGAAGAAATATTCAAGACAATTTGTTTCAGATTGATTACAATTCAAGGTAAAGGCAAAAAAATATATTAAGCAGCCGGCAAACGTCCAAATTTCCGACGGCTTTGCAGTGATTGTAGGCCGTGGCTTTATCATTCTTTTACCTAAACATAAACCCCAGCATTTCACCAGGCCGAATGAATTGATCAGGTAAAACGAAGAAGTTTTCATACTTTGTTAATGCAACATACGAGCATCATATAAAGCAAACCCTGTTTGATTTTAAAGCCTTCTTGGTTCTCAGCCATAACAGAAAGAGAAACTTTATTTAGCAGTCTACTAAGCGGCTGTTTCTTCTGGCCCAGAGAAAATCGCTTTAAAACTCGCCTGGCAGAATTTACAAATACAGTTTTCTTATTTTTGGACATAAGATATCGGCAAAAACCGAAAGAAGCTATTTCTTCACAATATTCATTCGACAAAGCGACTCAAGTATTATTGCTTGGCGAAATTAAAACAATGAAATTAGAAGACTTTGCAACTCCTATTGAAGGTAATCTTATCTCGCCAAAGCAAATTAATGCATAATTTGTAGAGACTTCGAAATTGCAGACACAAAGATTCGCCCACTGCAAATTTTGAGATTCACTTCAGTGCGAATTCTTCAGGCTGAAACTTCCAGTAAAAGATTGTGATGGGCTCCTGATTGTATGCATTGAACTAAACTTTTCTATAGATAAAGACATCAACCTCTTTTCCCGCTGTTTTTACCTGACAGGGCCGCGCAACAGAAAGACGGACAATGGATACGGCGTTTGCTCGCTCTTGTGGAATAAGGCGCGAATGAAAAACTGCACATCACAGACCTAATTCTTGGTGAGGTTGTCTAAATATCCCTCTTTTATCACATCCCAGATTCTGGACTTATAACCCAACAGTAAATACCAACCATAGCTCTCGTTCCCAGCTTGAGCTTGAACTGAAACCGACCGAAACAGCTCCATAAGTTCCTTTAGATCACAGCATGCAGCATTCAAAACGAATGGCATAACTGCGTGCTTATACGGCGTAACTTCTACCAGTCCGGGCCATAGCCAGAAATGGATATATGGTGACGTCATGAGAAATGGCAATATGGCCGCCAAAGCTAGGCACACTATACAAAGTTCCTTCCAAGCTCTTTTCGGGGCTTAAAAGTAGCCTTTTCCCACAAGGCTTTGCACACAATACAATTGAACAATGAAGCTTTGGTTGAGTGCGAGAAAAATGGCGGCTTGCGAAGCGTCTTCGAGTTTCGAGGCGAAAACCTCACTGTTTTGTGCTATTTTTGGTCTGGTTTTTTACACGACAAGACGCCAAATAGATGGAAAAATCAGGTATGTTGCAATTTTTTCCCTCTTTGAAAAAAATATGTTGTTAATGTCTATAAAATTTGCGTTCGTTTGGTAGTATTTTTGTATTGGTCCACGACTGCGTCGCTTGGTCCAAGGGTTTTAAAGATGAAATACTGTAGTTTCGCCACATGCGTTTGTTATTGACCGATCGTGCTGACCATGCTGTGGACCTGATTTCAAGCTGTGTTTACTTTATTTTCTGACAGGCAATGGAAAAGCACCGCGATTTCCTCAAGAAACACACAGTAGATTGTGTGGTAAAAATCTAAAAAGGAATGGTAGAGATCACGGGAAGGAATTATTCTGAATTATTCGAAGCGGTTCTCAGTGAAAAGGTTTACGTTAACATAACAGCAAATGATTCTAGTAATGTACATCCCGAAAAGATGTGTGCAGCATGCAATGCAAAGTTATATCCATTAAGTACTTTGAATGAAGAAGATGAGGCTGTGGTACACATGTAGGGATCAAGAAAGGGTTGAAAGTGCTTTTAGTGCTCAGTATACATGCCAGCTTGATAGAGCTGTAGTAGTTCAGGAACAGCTGCAAAGCCAAGTTTCAGTGAAGGTCAATAGTTTTGTAGTTATCAAAACATTTCTATGTGGGCCCTAAGCAGTATGGAAGAAGTTATTTGTTGAACCTGGAAAATTGTACTTGCAAATATTAATAGCTAGCTTTTTTGCTAGTAATGTTTCAGAAATTCGAAATACACCTCCGTGTACTTTGCAGTCCTGGTCACTTCAGTTAGCATGAAGTCCTTCCTTTTCAATTGCTTATTGTGTTAGAGTGGGTGTGTGGTTAGTGTTGTGTTTTCATTGATATATGTCAGAAAGTCATGAACAACATTATTTTCCAGTCACAAAATTAGGCCCTGTTTACAAGCAGGTGGCAGGTAACCCTAGTGCTAGGGTTACCCTAACAAGAGGGTTACCCTGGCACTCACTCAGTTCTTCTTATTTTCATTGATGCATTTACAAGGCAGCTAGGGTCACCCTAGCGCTAGGGTAATCCTACCTGAGCTATCCTAGCTGAGTCAGCTAGGGTTACCCTGGCACTAGGGTAACCTTGGTGCCTTGTAAATGCTCTGAAAGGGACAACTCGCCTACCCGGGACAATTCTATTTTGGCTCCAAAAAGCAAAATATGATCACAATACTGACAAAATCAGCGAATTATGGCCCAGAAAACATCAAGTTCTTTCACAATTTGTCATATTTTTGCTTTGGAAATAAATTATTTTCCAGTTTTGTAATCTGTTTGTCAGGTTTCGAAATTAACGCTCGCAAACTTGCAAAAAGTGAGTGCTTTTGATGATCTGTAATTTAGAAAAACATTCACTGGCAAATGTTTGCGAGTTAGAATAATCCATGTCTACAAAACATTTGGAAAGAATTTGCTAGTGGTCTCACCAATTGCTAGTAGAAAAAATCTTACTAGCAAAACTTTACAATTAGACTAAAAACTTAACTTTGAGCCCTGGTTTGTGCTTTACTTACAAGGTAACCGAAGCACAACAAACGTTATGTTGTCTCAGTCTGCAGTGTTACCCTCCTTGTAAATTTACCTGGGTTATCTTTTAACCATTACCCTGGCAGTAGGGCTACTCTACTTCATTGTAAACAGGGCCTTAGAGCTTTTCCACTGTTTGTTACAAAGAAATAATAGTTACATGTATACCCATTTTTTTTTTTTTTAATACTTGTTTATAGTTTTGCAATCATGGTATGTAACACATATTGGTAGAAGTATTGAAAATTAAGCTGTAGGTTTCTAGGAATTTAAATATCTATATTTCAAGCTTTCCAGTAAGAATATCTCCAGCAGGGCTTTGTAATTTTCACCATGTGCTTTTCTTTTCAAACCAAAATATTGAAATGTAAAGCATTCTGAAAGTGAATTTCTTGAAATTTCTAGTTGTACGAAATAAAGCATGGACTGTTTATGTCATGTGGCTTCTGTGACTGTGTCTGTGTGTGTTGGGGTGGGGGGGGGGGGGGGGAGGGGGCAGACTGACTTTACATGAAAGGTCTTGAAAATAGCATCCCATCATGGGGGGAAGTGGTCACAAAAGGTCAGATCCAGGGGGAGTAGTCATAAAGGAAGATCTAGAGAGGTCTTGAAATTCCCTGGACCTTGCAAAATGCATTCAGCCATACCCATTTGCCTTCCTGAATACATGTAGGTTGTCTCCTGAGCAGCTGTGGAGGTTTTCCTAAATGACGATACTGAAACCAGAACATCAACATACCATAACAAAATTCATTTGTTGATCAACCTATTGTTTCTCATAACTATAATGTACTGCAATAGAGATTCACATCCACATAGAATGTGCATGTTACTGTTCAAAGTTGAGTCATTTGTTGCTCTGCACAGAAATGGGCAAAGATAAAAGAGCAGGAGGGGTGCAGTCATTCCTTGCAACTGGCTATTGTATGTTACCAAAGGAGGAGAAAGCTTCAAAAAAGTGACCAAATAGGGTTTTCCACTGATGGTTTTGAAGGCATGGAAATAAGACTGCATATAAATTTCACTTTTGATCCGTGTATTTTTTTTGCTTTTGATACATGTAGCTGTGGTAAGGTACAACAAAACTTGGCTGAAAATTTCAATATAATTTGATATAATTTTGAACAAAAGCACAGCCGCAATAAGTCCCTTTTAAATATAGATCTATCAATTCTACATGTAGATTTATCAATATGGATAAATATAAAAGACAAGAAAGTGAACCTTATAATCCTATAATAATTTCAGCTAGGTACCTTTCATATTGCAACAGCAAACAGCGTGGCTTAAATTGAAAGTGGTGATCACCGCTGTCAAGACCAAAAGCAGCCTTTTTTGATCTTTGGCAGTCCTGGATTGTGGAACGATACCTCGTGCAAAGCAAGTCGCATTTAATAGTACAGGTTGTCTTAACTTTATCGAAGCTAAGCTTGTACGATAAAAGGAAATTGGTTCGAATCGGGAGTAAAATTAATTACACGAATACAGCGAATCCAAGTAAAACGACTACTAGTTCGAATTATTCGCAGGTTCAAGAGATCGTGGGATTAATAGATGGGAAAGATTTAACCGTATTATTGTTGTAGAGTAGTTTATTTGTATGCGACGTCTCCGCCGACATAGATTTCTTCTCTCTCGCCATTTCCCTCGGTCTTAGTCCTTTCGCGGTCTAGGCGATGTTTTGGTTTTGCGTGAGCCAATCAGAGCACAGGAAATCGTATATCCACTTCTGGCTATGGCCCGGACTGTCTACAGGTAACTTCCGTGAGCTCCTCAAAAGCACCGCCAGCCTATTCAGCTCTAGCTACCAGTGAAAGATCAATTGGGTTGCTGCCTTCTGTAGGACATGCGATACTGATGATGTGTGCATATGTTGTCTAGCATTACGATGCAAAAATACTGTAGATACCTTTTTTTCTAACGCAGTCATTTGATTGGCGGATTGTTGATTGCTTTTGGAGAAAGAATAATGGTCGCAAATAACCTAAGAGTGACGGGCCAATCAGGAAGTCAGAGCTGCAATATTCCCCCGCAGATCCGATGAGAGTTTTATGAAATGTTTTGCTACCACAACAAACTATGTTTAAAAAATTCAATAGCGTTAGTTTATGGTACGTTATCAGTAGGATCAGGGTTATTAGGGATTAAAGATGGACGATTTTAAGGCGTTAACACTTTACGTATGGATAATCTTAGGGTTAAATCCATTGGTGTTTTGTGGTAAGTTATGAGCTTAATTCAAACATAACCTATAGCTGTTAGTGGAATAATTCATGTTCAACATAACTCAGCTAATATTGCAAAAAGCATCCGACAAGCTCACTATTTTGACGTCAGTTGTGATCAGAGAAGAAAACTAAATGAAGAAGACGGAATTATTAGCCTCAATTCCTGAACAAGGCAAATTGCAGGGATGTTGTTAGTAACCAAATTCTAACATTGCACTAAATTGAAACGAAAAAATGTTTTTACGTTGCTCGAGGGCAACTCAATGAATGATATCGATTACATCAAACACTTGGGCAGATTAATAAATCGTGGCAATATCTAGACCTAATTTTCTGATTTGATGAATGATGCGAGAAAATGACTGTGAAGTTGCTCATAAATTATGGATTTCGCTTTTCGCTCCGATTGCTGGGTTCTAAAATGATGAAAATGAGATTTCGTGGTGTATTTTCATACTCGCTGATAAAGGCACTCTTAAAATCGTGAGGCTATTAAAGCAAGGGTAAAATAAACCAAGAGTAAACTAAATCAAGCTGTCTTGAAAAACAGCTTTTAAAGCCTTAATTGACCTATTGTTTTATATTATGAAACTTTTTGCAGCGTTTTTATACTAAAAAAAAACCATTTTTTTCTTTTATTTTTATCATTATTGGATGAATCTATTTAAGTTTGTTATTATGATATAGTAGACTGAGAGGTCTTCCCTTCCAATGTTGTGAATAAATGTTAATTAACATCACGAAACAAAAAAAATATAATAAGGAAATAAACATAAACAAAAATAAGCAAAATAAACACTGCAATAGGCCTTGCTCGATATATCAATATTCTAACATCAGGTCAAGATTGTAACATTTTAAAGTTTGTTTTGTCTCTCAATTACCAAAAGAGACTTGGATATAAGGAAAACAACACCAAATATAGAAGATTGTCCTGAGAGCATCGTAGCCATGCGAGAATATTGATATATATAACGTGGCCTAATAGGGGCTTATGTTCGAACGTCCGCCAAAAGATACAACGTTTCGAAGAAACAGTTGAAACAATTAGAAAAAAAAAAAACACCTGTTTGTTTTGTATAAAGAACAACGGCCTCTTTAAAGTAGGCTCCTGGTGTTTCAATTAGGTGGACGGTGGACAACTTTCCATTTACAAAATAAAGACGTTGGTTTGAGACTCGACCAAATGGGAGTTCAGCTGTTAACTGTTTTGCCATACTATGGCACGCTTTTTTTTTGTTATTACATGCAGATAAGAAAACATTTTGAAATTATGTAAGCTTTCCCAACAAACCCGAATAGAAAACAACACCAGGAATCATTCCTGTGAATACAGCCATCAGAAGAATACACGTGATGTCCATCAGATTAAGTTTCATTGAAGTCTGAGTACGCAGGTGTATCTTATGAAGACTGACCCACTTTTGAGGTGCATGCTTTGATCAATTTGAATTTTCATCAATAAAGGTTTAGAAACCATCAGTTTATTTAGTCTCCATAGAAAACACGGGTTCCTCAGAAAAAAGGTAAATGGGTATAAAGTTTAAAGCTTGGCAACTTCATTCTGTATTTTATTCTGCAGTGTCCGCGACAGAATATGACCGTATCTTAATATTCAAGGAACCAGTGTCGAACAAAGCACTCGAGGGTCACTTGATCAGAACGGAGAAAGTGTCCAATGAGGGAAGTTGCCGACTGAAGTGTTACTTGGAACCAAACTGTGTGTCAGTCAACGTGGGACCCTTAGACAAAGGAGCACACATTTGTGAGTTGAACAATGACACAGATGAAAGTCCTTCTTATCTTGCGTTGGTGGAGAGACAACTCGTCACATATCATGCTGTTGAGGTATGGCTAGATGAAACTGAATTGATATTCTTTGCCATGACACGCTTGAGTGCTTTGTCTGCAGGGCCGTAGCAAGAAAAAAATTTTGACTGAGGTAATGTCTATGAATAACTTATGACTGAGGCAATCAGTCCGTGGTTGAGTTCTCTTCCTAGGTATTAGGTACTATAAACAACAAAATCCAAAGAAATGACCGAGGCAAGTGCCTCGGTTGGCCTGTTACTAGCTACGGCGCTGGTCTGTCCAATGAGGGCAAAATGCCCAAAGAGAAAAATGCGTACCACATCACAGGATTGGATATTTCTAGACCCCCTTGGGAGGGGTCCAAAAAGAACTCCAGAGGTATTTTCTATAGGGATTAAGGCGTGTATGGGTGAAAAACTCTCTTCTTCTTTATCCAGCGCATTATCTCACTGGGTAAGAGCACTCGAGGACTAGCGAGGCATTAGACAAAATAATATGAAATTGCATCACGATCAACGGCCTAGGATAATACTAAATTGATTAATCTTAAACTTCTTTCCGAAAGGACTGTTGTTAAAATTGAAAATATTTTATAATGGAACACTTCGTTTCTTGTCATTATATATAACCATATTTAATAGAGGGGAATGGTTATGAAACTCGACAAAGTTCTTTGTTTTAGGTTTTTGTTCGCTTTTTTGGCTTTGACGGTGCACAAAATACAATAGTTGTTTACTCCGTTCTGAGAAACTAACCAATAGAAACGTGTTGGTTACATAATTCATGCATAGTGTATGAGGGCAAAACAAAAGATTGTGCACTGTCGTGGACCTTCCAACATAAATCTCCCCATCTTTGTTTACCCCTTTGATGTTTGCCGGGCTTCATAACCAGTCCCCTATATTAACTATGATATAACCCTCTCAAACTCATTAGTAATTCATCAAGATAAAACAAGGAAACCGTGAGGAGGGAGGTTTGGATACATTGGGTAATCAGTTTTCTGTGAACTTGTCTGTCATGTCTAACAATTTTGTTGCCACAAAACTTGCTCAATAAACTACCAAGTGTAACAACGTCTGAAATGAGCATCTTTCTCAACATCTTAACTTCAGCATGCGGAGCACAAAACCAGATCAAGTTATCCAGAGATTGCTGCAACGAAGTAGTATTTCTCAAACTCATTATATTTCATCAATTTGAAACAAAGCAAATCACAACCGTGAAGGAAGTTTGAATACCCGGTCTTAATTAGCATAGATTTTGACGATTTTACCTTTCCGTTTACTTCTTAGTTTTTGTTTCGATTGAGAAGATATATCAAACACTCGAGACAGTGTTTCATCGGTTATCCAAACACCTCAAATTTCGTTAAAAATACTCCGCCTCTCGTCGTATTATTTTTTGGATATCCCGATGAAACACTGTCTCGAGTATTTGATATATTACATAATGTATTTGTTTATGTATTCAATTTTCTATAAATCCAGAACCCTTGCCATTGCAAACCTTGTCCAGGGAAATATGCCTCATGCCAAGTGGGGTTTACTGACAAAGGATATAGATGTGATTGCCGTGAGGGATATAGAGGGGAACGATGTCTTGAAGGTATTTCTTGATATTATGTACTAAAGCTCGAAGAACGATCTTTCAACTTGAGTCTCTACGAAATCGCACCGCGGATTTGTAACAAAACTAAACTATTTTACATTAATTTTAAAACATATCTTTAAACAAGTAAAGAGGATCATTATATCGTTTTTGTGCCAAACAAATTTCAACATGCCTTGTAAGTACCACCATAAGTACCGTATGCAACTTGCCGTAAGTGATATGTGTATTGCTATTAGTGTAAGTAAGTAGTGTTGTACGTAATGTATTGTACTATTGGGTATTGTAAAATTTATTACTGTTAAAATAAAGAGAAAGAAAAACATGCCTGTGTTCTCTTTTAACGGAAAACCGTCGAGATGATGCATAAAATATGTGTATTATTGTCATTTTCTTCCTTCAGACTTCATTCCCGGTGGAGGGTCAATGTGTGGTTCCTGTTACAAATTATTTTCTGCGCCAGAGACCTGGAGCAATGCACAAGCAAACTGTAACAGCTTCGGAGCACAGCTGGTGAAGATCGAATCTTCTGAGGAGAACGACTTTCTCACGAACACCTTTCTCACGTCATCTGTAGTGACTTACTGGGTCGGTCTAAGTGATCAAGTGAATGAGAGCGAGTGGATCTGGACGGATGGAAGCCCCCTCGGAAACTACACCAACTGGGGAGGTAGTAACCCTGACAACAGCTACGGTAATCAACATTGTGGACATATAGTGAAGGGAAGCTTTCGGCTCACAATACGATCCGGACGGTACTTATGGTGGTACAACTTTAACGGCTACAATGGAGAGTGGAGTGACTTAGAGTGTTATTTGCAACTTGGATATATTTGTGAGCATTCTTCTCCATAATCAGTGATGAGGGTTTTTTGGACAAATATTTATTGAAAACTAGCATTTTATGACCGGTCCACTCTGTTTCAACTGATTGAGAGGGTTCTGTGTGATTCTCAGTCAAAAAGTATTCAACCCATGCAGCTATTAAAAGTTTTAAATTAAGGGCCCTGTACAACTAAGGATTATTAGGGAATTTTAAGAAGTCAGTCATACACTGCGATTATTGAATGGCGTTGGGCGCTTACCATTCGACCACAAATTCCGGGGCGAATTTCCGGAAATTTCCATGGGCAAATGGTACAGTCTTTTTCCAGTATGGAAGACGAGAATTATTCGCTTGGAATTTTTCAATGACTTCTAGGTTTAAATCACAAATATAGAAGCCAACAGAACACTGGTAAGTAGACATCATGACTTTTTATAGACCACAACAGCTGGAATCTTACACAAACCATAACGGCAGCGAAAACGTCACAAAACAAGGGGTTTAATGAGTCGTACAATGGTTCTGCACGCGTTATAAATCTGTGTATATTTCCCAGCCAGCCTATGCAAAACAAACAAGTACACCACGGGGGCATTATTTTTATAAAATGCTTTCTTCACGAATTTAGCTGTAGCTAGTATTGATCGGCATATAAGAAGAAAGGTTCTAAAATGTTTCTTTTATCGAATAATCCGCGTCGCCGTCATCCTAGCGTAAGATGTTCAACTCGTTGTGATCGCGGCCTAAAGAACTAGCTAGCGCTGAGTAGAAAATTGGAAATTTGCATAAATTCCGAAAAAGAGGACAACCTCGTGAGGTATACCCAAATTTTCGAAAATTTTTTCCTGGAAATCTCCGTTCCATTTGACTTTCGCCCCGCAATTTCCGGAATTTTCGGTTGGATGGTTCGCTTTTCAGAAATTCAACAATTGCCGGATTTTCTGGAACTTTTCCCAGGAAATTTCCGTACCATTTGTCCCCGTTTCGAAAATTTCGAAATTTTTGGTCGAATGGTAAGCGCCCATTGTTAAACCTCCCAACTCAAATACGTTTTCCGATTGGAGGAGAACGCGTCACGTGCCGTGGGTTAAAACTCACTAACTCCCTAGGGCAAATAGAACTCGCTAACTCCCTAAGGAAACAACAACTTGATCTTTGGACTCGCACGTGATCAGTTGTGCACCTTGAAACCGCGGGAAATTTGTATACCAGTCGCCTGATGTTAAAAAGCCATTGAAGTAGGACAACGCTTTTCACTAGAGACAGCATTCATTATTCAGAAAAGGGATTTACAGTCGCAAAAACATATCATGCAGATTAACAAAAGGGAAAAGATGAACATTTTGTGTCTCCAAGCTTTTGGTTTGGCGCCAAAAATGGGTCGACTACGTTCGTCAACTCGCTCTTCGATCGCAGTCCTCAGATAGGAAGTATTTGTGTAATTTACAACAAAATATGCGGTTCCTGATCAAATTAAGTCAGAATGCTTGGGTTAAGCATTAGAAGAAGGTAAAGCAACTTTAGTACTGTCTATATTAGCTTCTATTTTTGTTAGCTGCGAAGAAAAAGACCGTATCGTGATTTTTCGATAGGACAGGTTGATTTTGGCAGCCGCTCAATTTTGCGAGAGCAGCCAGTGTATGCAATGGCGTCAAGCAAATCATTTTCTTTTTCGGAGTTTTTTCTACCTTTGAATCGGATGTATAACAAAACACTTAATGAATGGCCCCTCGGGAAACAGCGAGTTTTGTTTCCCCTCGAACTCAATGTTGACATATGTTGTGCTATGACGGGTATTTCATCACGAAATACGTCATAATGACGGCATAATGACGTATTTCGTGATGAAATACGCGTCAAAGCACCACATATGTCAAGTCAAAAAATTACAATTTTGATCCTATGCAGCTTTGTCTTTTCTCCGATGCGAATACATTATTGTTTTCGCGTTTAAAACCCCTTTAATTTTGAGCATATATGGTAGCGTGGCGGGAAATTTGAATTTCTTTAATTACCTGTAACTCTACGCCGTTTTATCCCATTGAGATGGGGTTTTCACTGTAAATATTGTTTTTCTATGACAAAAATGCCTGTACCGTTTTGAACACTGCTTTTCAAATATTTAACGATGTTACTAAAAGTAGGTGCCATTTACGTCATCATATTTTCAGAAAGTCAAAAATACCTTTTCAGTGGTAAAAATATAAAAAAATTCAAATGCCCAGGGGGTTGCCCGGGGGGACGTTGAAGCTTCGATTTCACTGGTACATTACTTATATTAACTTAAATGTTATTTTTCTTTTGGTATAACTGTCATTTTTACAACTTACTTTCATTAACTGTTAATTATGTAACTTATTTATAATGAGGAAATCTAAACAACGCAAAACAAATGCTTACAAAATTACTCGCGGTTGTACTGAATTACGGTGATTTAAATATAATGACCTCGATGAACTACACAAAAAAACTGTGTTTATTTTAACTGATTTAAAAAAGTGATGTTTTGATGTTTCACTCCTGACATCAAACTATGTCAACATTTATTTTTGAGACTGAGAAAAGTTGATTCTTTTAAATGAATTAATGTCACAAATATTTTGCTTTTTGAGTTTGTTAAATTCGAGACAAAGTAATGATTTCTTACCTAAGAGTAATTTCAAGACCAACTTTGTGTTTTTTTTAGTCTCGTTCGACTGCCGACTGGGACTGCTGGAGTATTTTTTTCTGAGCCATTTTCTAAAACAGAAACAGCTCTTTTTCTTCTTTCTGCTTCTCGTACCTTTTCAATACCTTGTACCTTATCTTTCGCCCAGTCACGTAAAATGTTATGTTAGTTCTCAAAACTTTCCGCCATTTTATAACACAGAGGGAAAAACATTGTAAGACCTTGCAATGATGACCTCAAACGTGCGTCTGTCCTCTAATTGATCATCTAACAGATCATAGTCGAGCACCACTCAAAATGCGAGAATAGCTTGATATATGACGAGTTACCTCTCATTTACCTGATTACACCGGTGCACCCAAGCCAAGAAGAATCCACACAAGAATTTTTACGACTTTAAAGGCGTGCTTGTTTCGCGATTACAGAATTGTATACTTATTCTCGAATTGTGCATTTTGAGATAATTTAAAAGCTGAATTGAAGAGGAAAAGTTTTCGCTGAATTGATAATGAATAGCAGTTTGTCCAACTAATCAACATCACATAGGCCGATTGATAACTTTCTGCAAATACCTGGTCGTGTGCTTTGTGACTGCTTTATTTATTCTCAGTTTGTTTGCTTAGTATTTCTCCGGTGACACTTTAATGCCTCTAAACAAGAGCTGCGCATTAATATTGTTTCTTTTGAGGAGCTATCATGCTGACGTCAATTTCCTTAAGCTTTTACGTTTTTGGTTATGTAGAAAAGGCTACGAGAATATATCCTTAAAAACTATTACATATTACTCCAAGAACTGAAATGTCATCTACATCATCTAGGATCGCCTGGATTAAAAGCACTTGCTGGTCCGTTTGTTCGTATCGTATCTTACGTACCAAAGTTTGGTAATTCAGCCAGCCCCAAAGCGCAGAAAGAAAAGGAACAAAAATTCCACAAGATTGCTTTCATTGCGTTAAATGATTCTTTTTTATCGTCGACACAACAGCTCTTGAACAAAGATCGCGTAGAAGTTTGTCAACTGTGGTTAAACAGGCACACTAGCGCCCAAGCATAGGTAGAACCAACAAACCGTGCGGCACGAAATAGGCCCTTTGCACGTCCCAGTCATAAGGTAAAGAATTACATATACTGGCGAGCAAGCTGTTCGGTGGAACTTCCAAAACAATGCACCTGTCTTTGTTTTGGAAGTCCCACTGCGCAACTTGCTCGCCAGTATATGTAATTTTGTACCATGTGACCGGGTCGTGCAAAGAAGGGCCTATTTTGGGAGGAGTTTAACTTTTTAGTGTTGTGCGGAAACTAGTTTTTGCTATTGTGATTGATTGGTTTTTCTTTCGAGCTGGGTGCTGGGTTTTGTATACTAAACGGGAAGGATAGATAATTGGTGTCTAATCTCATTGAAAAAAGGTTCCCACCAAAAGGCGCTAGCACTAGTTAGTCTGGCAATCTATTTTGTCTGCCTATGTTACTTCCGCTAATATTCATGACCTCGCTGGAGTAATTCAGCCTTGCTGTATATACACGCATAAATCCTTAACATGTCTGATTTTCTACCGTAGATTAGTGTTTCAATGGAAAGTTGACGAGCGGATTCCGCGCAAAATTCAGCAAAATAGATACAGGAGAATCCATATAATTTCTTAAAGTTTATTTACATGCATTTTATGGAAGTCAATTAGGAATTTAAAATTCCTGAGTGAAAACACGAAAGAAGGTATCAACCACCGTCAATACGAACGCATAGAAACACGGGAAACATGAATGGCTTGTGCATGCGCTTGATCAATATTAAGAATTTTTTTTTTACTTAGCTCTTATTAACCGAGCAGGAGGTCTGTATGGGAGAATCTTGACCGAGGTCGTAAGTACAGACTGAACGCAGTGAGGTCTGTACTGACACGACCGAGGTCAAGATTATTCTTCCATATAGACCGACTTTGCTCGGTTAATAAGATGTTCATTATATGGCAAAAACAAGAACAATTTAATTCGTTTAATGTAACTGGTTTTTACTAACTGACATTTTGCTTGCGAACGGCGATGAGTCGAATTGAATTCTTCCAACGTTTGTTCGTCCTCTTTACTTTATTTTTCCTCATCAGTTTTTTGGCAGAAATAAATATTGTTAGATGAAAACATGATATTGAATTTATGGAGACCTCGGAAAAGAATCCGAGTCCCAGATGGGATATGAACCCACGACCCTCCGTGATCTAGTCGGATGCTCTAACCACTGAGCTACTGGAGACTCTATGGTGAGCAAGGGTCAATTTGTGGGTCTCGACTGGAACCGCATCGCGCGGTTACACAGCCGAGTAATGAGGGTCGTAATGAGGGTCGTGGGTTCATATCCCACCTAGGACTCGGATTGTTTTCCGAGGTCTCCATAAATTCAATATCATGTGTTGTTATTTCATATAGATGAAAATTAACAGTCAATGATTTTACATTTTAGTTTCACGATGGTCGGTTGCTAGGGCTTTTCCTCCCGCAAGTAAAATAAATTCAATATTAGGGTCACTGAGGAAAACTTTATATTTTAAATGAAGCAACACTTTAGAACATCTTACTTGGAGAATGTTTTTGTATATTTTTGCCACTGAAAAGGTATTTTTGACTTTCTGCAAAATATGATGACGTAAATGGCACCTACTTTTAGTAACATCGTTAAATATTTGAAAAGCAGTGTTCAAAACGGTACAGGCATTTTTGTCATAGAAAAACAATATTTACAATGAAAACCCCATCTCAATGGGATAAAACGGCGTAGAGTTACAGGTAATTAAAGAAATTCAAATTTCCCGCCACGCTACCATATATGCTCAAAATTAAAGGGGTTTTAAACGCGAAAACAATAATGTATTCGCATCGGAGAAAAGACAAAGCTGCATGGGATCAAAATTGTAATTTTTTGACTTGACATATGTGGTGCTTTGACGCGTATTTCATTACGAAATACGTCATTATGCCGTCATTATGACGTATTTCGTGATGAAATACCCGTCATAGCACAACATATGTCAACATTGAGTTCGAGAGGAAACAAAACTCGCTGTTTCCCGAGGGGCCATTCATTAAGTGTTTTGTTATACATCCCGATTCAAAGGTAGAAAGATTGTTTTCCGAGGTCTCCATAAATTCAATATCATGTTGTTATTTCATATAGATGAAAATTAACAGTCAATGATTTTACATTTTAGTTTCACGATGGTCGGTTGCTGGGGCTTTTCCTCCCGCAAATAAAATAAATTCAATATTAGGGTCACTGAGAAAAACTTTATATTTTAAATGAAGCAACACTTTAGAACATCTTACTTGGAGAATGTTTTTGTATATTTTTGCCACTGAAAAGGTATTTTTGACTTTCTGCAAAATATGATGACGTAAATGGCACCTACTTTTAGTAACATCGTTAAATATTTGAAAAGCAGTGTTCAAAACGGTACAGGCATTTTTGTCATAGAAAAACAATATTTACAATGAAAACCCCATCTCAATGGGATAAAACGGCGTAGAGTTACAGGTAATTAAAGAAATTCAAATTTCCCGCCACGCTACCATATATGCTCAAAATTAAAGGGGTTTTAAACGCGAAAACAATAATGTATTCGCATCGGAGAAAAGACAAAGCTGCATGGGATCAAAATTGTAATTTTTTGACTTGACATATGTGGTGCTTTGACGCGTATTTCATTACGAAATACGTCATTATGCCGTCATTATGACGTATTTCGTGATGAAATACCCGTCATAGCACAACATATGTCAACATTGAGTTCGAGAGGAAACAAAACTCGCTGTTTCCCGAGGGGCCATTCATTAAGTGTTTTGTTATACATCCCGATTCAAAGGTAGAAAAAACTCCGAAAAAGAAAAATGATTTGCTTGACGCCATTGCATACACTGGCTGCTCTCGCAAAATTGAGCGGCTGCCAAAATCAACCTGTCCTATCGAAAAATCACGATAGGTCTTTTTCTTCGCAGCTAACAAAAAATAGAAGCTAATATAGACAGTACTAAAGTTGCTTTGGCTTCTTCTAATGCTTAACCCAAGCATTCTGACTTTAATTTGATCAGGAACCGCATATTTTGTTGTAAATTACACAAATACTTTCCTATCTGGGGACTGCGATCGAAGAGCGAGTTGACGAACGTAGTCGACCCATTTTTGGCGCCAAACCAAAAGCTTGGAGACACAAAATGTTCATCTTTTCCCTTTTGTTAATCTGCATGATATGTTTTTGCGACTGTAAATCCCTTTTCTTGAATAATGAATGCTGTCTCTAGTGAAAAGCGTTGTCCTACTTCAATGGCTTTTTAACATCAGGCCGACTGGTATACAAATTTCCCGCGGTTTCAAGGTGCACAACCTGATCACGTGCGAGTCCAAAGATCAAGTTGTTGTTTCCTTAGGGAGTCAGCGAGTTATATTTGCCCTAGGGAGTTAGTGAGTTTTAACCCACGGCACGTGACGCGTTCTCCTCCAATCGGAAAACGTATTTGAGTTGGGAGGTTTAACAATGGGCGCTTACCATTCGACCAAAAATTTCGAAATTTTCGAAACGGGGACAAATGGTACGGAAATTTCCTGGGAAAAGTTCCAGAAAATCCGGCAATTGTTGAATTTCTGAAAAGCGAACCATCCAACCGAAAATTCCGGAAATTGCGGGGCGAAAGTCAAATGGAACGGAGATTTCCAGGAAAAAATTTTCGAAAATTTGGGTATACCTCACGAGGTTGTCCTCTTTTTCGGAATTTATGCAAATTTCCAATTTTCTACTCAGCGCTAGCTAGTTCTTTAGGCCGCGATCACAACGAGTTGAACATCTTACGCTAGGATGACGGCGACGCGGATTATTCGATAAAAGAAACATTTTAGAACCTTTCTTCTTATATGCCGATCAATACTAGCTACAGCTAAATTCGTGAAGAAAGCATTTTATAAAAATAATGCCCCCGTGGTGTACTTGTTTGTTTTGCATAGGCTGGCTGGGAAATATACACAGATTTATAACGCGTGCAGAACCATTGTACGACTCATTAAACCCCTTGTTTTGTGACGTTTTCGCTGCCGTTATGGTTTGTGTAAGATTCCAGCTGTTGTGGTCTATAAAAAGTCATGATGTCTACTTACCAGTGTTCTGTTGGCTTCTATATTTGTGATTTAAACCTAGAAGTCATTGAAAAATTCCAAGCGAATAATTCTCGTCTTCCATACTGGAAAAAGACTGTACCATTTGCCCATGGAAATTTCCGGAAATTCGCCCCGGAATTTGTGGTCGAATGGTAAGCGCCCAACGCCATTCAATAATCGCAGTGTATGACTGACTTCTTAAAATTCCCTAATAATCCTTAGTTGTACAGGGCCCTTAATTTAAAACTTTTAATAGCTGCATGGGTTGAATACTTTTTGACTGAGAATCACACAGAACCCTCTCAATCAGTTGAAACAGAGTGGACCGGTCATAAAATGCTAGTTTTCAATAAATATTTGTCCAAAAAACCCTCATCACTGATTATGGAGAAGAATGCTCACAAATATATCCAAGTTGCAAATAACACTCTAAGTCACTCCACTCTCCATTGTAGCCGTTAAAGTTGTACCACCATAAGTACCGTCCGGATCGTATTGTGAGCCGAAAGCTTCCCTTCACTATATGTCCACAATGTTGATTACCGTAGCTGTTGTCAGGGTTACTACCTCCCCAGTTGGTGTAGTTTCCGAGGGGGCTTCCATCCGTCCAGATCCACTCGCTCTCATTCACTTGATCACTTAGACCGACCCAGTAAGTCACTACAGATGACGTGAGAAAGGTGTTCGTGAGAAAGTCGTTCTCCTCAGAAGATTCGATCTTCACCAGCTGTGCTCCGAAGCTGTTACAGTTTGCTTGTGCATTGCTCCAGGTCTCTGGCGCAGAAAATAATTTGTAACAGGAACCACACATTGACCCTCCACCGGGAATGAAGTCTGAAGGAAGAAAATGACAATAATACACATATTTTATGCATCATCTCGACGGTTTTCCGTTAAAAGAGAACACAGGCATGTTTTTCTTTCTCTTTATTTTAACAGTAATAAATTTTACAATACCCAATAGTACAATACATTACGTACAACACTACTTACTTACACTAATAGCAATACACATATCACTTACGGCAAGTTGCATACGGTACTTATGGTGGTACTTACAAGGCATGTTGAAATTTGTTTGGCACAAAAACGATATAATGATCCTCTTTACTTGTTTAAAGATATGTTTTAAAATTAATGTAAAATAGTTTAGTTTTGTTACAAATCCGCGGTGCGATTTCGTAGAGACTCAAGTTGAAAGATCGTTCTTCGAGCTTTAGTACATAATATCAAGAAATACCTTCAAGACATCGTTCCCCTCTATATCCCTCACGGCAATCACATCTATATCCTTTGTCAGTAAACCCCACTTGGCATGAGGCATATTTCCCTGGACAAGGTTTGCAATGGCAAGGGTTCTGGATTTATAGAAAATTGAATACATAAACAAATACATTATGTAATATATCAAATACTCGAGACAGTGTTTCATCGGGATATCCAAAAAATAATACGACGAGAGGCGGAGTATTTTTAACGAAATTTGAGGTGTTTGGATAACCGATGAAACACTGTCTCGAGTGTTTGATATATCTTCTCAATCGAAACAAAAACTAAGAAGTAAACGGAAAGGTAAAATCGTCAAAATCTATGCTAATTAAGACCGGGTATTCAAACTTCCTTCACGGTTGTGATTTGCTTTGTTTCAAATTGATGAAATATAATGAGTTTGAGAAATACTACTTCGTTGCAGCAATCTCTGGATAACTTGATCTGGTTTTGTGCTCCGCATGCTGAAGTTAAGATGTTGAGAAAGATGCTCATTTCAGACGTTGTTACACTTGGTAGTTTATTGAGCAAGTTTTGTGGCAACAAAATTGTTAGACATGACAGACAAGTTCACAGAAAACTGATTACCCAATGTATCCAAACCTCCCTCCTCACGGTTTCCTTGTTTTATCTTGATGAATTACTAATGAGTTTGAGAGGGTTATATCATAGTTAATATAGGGGACTGGTTATGAAGCCCGGCAAACATCAAAGGGGTAAACAAAGATGGGGAGATTTATGTTGGAAGGTCCACGACAGTGCACAATCTTTTGTTTTGCCCTCATACACTATGCATGAATTATGTAACCAACACGTTTCTATTGGTTAGTTTCTCAGAACGGAGTAAACAACTATTGTATTTTGTGCACCGTCAAAGCCAAAAAAGCGAACAAAAACCTAAAACAAAGAACTTTGTCGAGTTTCATAACCATTCCCCTCTATTAAATATGGTTATATATAATGACAAGAAACGAAGTGTTCCATTATAAAATATTTTCAATTTTAACAACAGTCCTTTCGGAAAGAAGTTTAAGATTAATCAATTTAGTATTATCCTAGGCCGTTTGATCGTGATGCAATTTCATATTATTTTGTCTAATGCCTCGCTAGTCCTCGAGTGCTCTTACCCAGTGAGATAATGCGCTGGATAAAGAAGAAGAGAGTTTTTCACCCATACACGCCTTAATCCCTATAGAAAATACCTCTGGAGTTCTTTTTGGACCCCTCCCAAGGGGGTCTAGAAATATCCAATCCTGTGATGTGGTACGCATTTTTCTCTTTGGGCATTTTGCCCTCATTGGACAGACCAGCGCCGTAGCTAGTAACAGGCCAACCGAGGCACTTGCCTCGGTCATTTCTTTGGATTTTGTTGTTTATAGTACCTAATACCTAGGAAGAGAACTCAACCACGGACTGATTGCCTCAGTCATAAGTTATTCATAGACATTACCTCAGTCAAAATTTTTTTCTTGCTACGGCCCTGCAGACAAAGCACTCAAGCGTGTCATGGCAAAGAATATCAATTCAGTTTCATCTAGCCATACCTCAACAGCATGATATGTGACGAGTTGTCTCTCCACCAACGCAAGATAAGAAGGACTTTCATCTGTGTCATTGTTCAACTCACAAATGTGTGCTCCTTTGTCTAAGGGTCCCACGTTGACTGACACACAGTTTGGTTCCAAGTAACACTTCAGTCGGCAACTTCCCTCATTGGACACTTTCTCCGTTCTGATCAAGTGACCCTCGAGTGCTTTGTTCGACACTGGTTCCTTGAATATTAAGATACGGTCATATTCTGTCGCGGACACTGCAGAATAAAATACAGAATGAAGTTGCCAAGCTTTAAACTTTATACCCATTTACCTTTTTTCTGAGGAACCCGTGTTTTCTATGGAGACTAAATAAACTGATGGTTTCTAAACCTTTATTGATGAAAATTCAAATTGATCAAAGCATGCACCTCAAAAGTGGGTCAGTCTTCATAAGATACACCTGCGTACTCAGACTTCAATGAAACTTAATCTGATGGACATCACGTGTATTCTTCTGATGGCTGTATTCACAGGAATGATTCCTGGTGTTGTTTTCTATTCGGGTTTGTTGGGAAAGCTTACATAATTTCAAAATGTTTTCTTATCTGCATGTAATAACAAAAAAAAAGCGTGCCATAGTATGGCAAAACAGTTAACAGCTGAACTCCCATTTGGTCGAGTCTCAAACCAACGTCTTTATTTTGTAAATGGAAAGTTGTCCACCGTCCACCTAATTGAAACACCAGGAGCCTACTTTAAAGAGGCCGTTGTTCTTTATACAAAACAAACAGGTGTTTTTTTTTTTTCTAATTGTTTCAACTGTTTCTTCGAAACGTTGTATCTTTTGGCGGACGTTCGAACATAAGCCCCTATTAGGCCACGTTATATATATCAATATTCTCGCATGGCTACGATGCTCTCAGGACAATCTTCTATATTTGGTGTTGTTTTCCTTATATCCAAGTCTCTTTTGGTAATTGAGAGACAAAACAAACTTTAAAATGTTACAATCTTGACCTGATGTTAGAATATTGATATATCGAGCAAGGCCTATTGCAGTGTTTATTTTGCTTATTTTTGTTTATGTTTATTTCCTTATTATATTTTTTTTGTTTCGTGATGTTAATTAACATTTATTCACAACATTGGAAGGGAAGACCTCTCAGTCTACTATATCATAATAACAAACTTAAATAGATTCATCCAATAATGATAAAAATAAAAGAAAAAAATGGTTTTTTTTTAGTATAAAAACGCTGCAAAAAGTTTCATAATATAAAACAATAGGTCAATTAAGGCTTTAAAAGCTGTTTTTCAAGACAGCTTGATTTAGTTTACTCTTGGTTTATTTTACCCTTGCTTTAATAGCCTCACGATTTTAAGAGTGCCTTTATCAGCGAGTATGAAAATACACCACGAAATCTCATTTTCATCATTTTAGAACCCAGCAATCGGAGCGAAAAGCGAAATCCATAATTTATGAGCAACTTCACAGTCATTTTCTCGCATCATTCATCAAATCAGAAAATTAGGTCTAGATATTGCCACGATTTATTAATCTGCCCAAGTGTTTGATGTAATCGATATCATTCATTGAGTTGCCCTCGAGCAACGTAAAAACATTTTTTCGTTTCAATTTAGTGCAATGTTAGAATTTGGTTACTAACAACATCCCTGCAATTTGCCTTGTTCAGGAATTGAGGCTAATAATTCCGTCTTCTTCATTTAGTTTTCTTCTCTGATCACAACTGACGTCAAAATAGTGAGCTTGTCGGATGCTTTTTGCAATATTAGCTGAGTTATGTTGAACATGAATTATTCCACTAACAGCTATAGGTTATGTTTGAATTAAGCTCATAACTTACCACAAAACACCAATGGATTTAACCCTAAGATTATCCATACGTAAAGTGTTAACGCCTTAAAATCGTCCATCTTTAATCCCTAATAACCCTGATCCTACTGATAACGTACCATAAACTAACGCTATTGAATTTTTTAAACATAGTTTGTTGTGGTAGCAAAACATTTCATAAAACTCTCATCGGATCTGCGGGGGAATATTGCAGCTCTGACTTCCTGATTGGCCCGTCACTCTTAGGTTATTTGCGACCATTATTCTTTCTCCAAAAGCAATCAACAATCCGCCAATCAAATGACTGCGTTAGAAAAAAAGGTATCTACAGTATTTTTGCATCGTAATGCTAGACAACATATGCACACATCATCAGTATCGCATGTCCTACAGAAGGCAGCAACCCAATTGATCTTTCACTGGTAGCTAGAGCTGAATAGGCTGGCGGTGCTTTTGAGGAGCTCACGGAAGTTACCTGTAGACAGTCCGGGCCATAGCCAGAAGTGGATATACGATTTCCTGTGCTCTGATTGGCTCACGCAAAACCAAAACATCGCCTAGACCGCGAAAGGACTAAGACCGAGGGAAATGGCGAGAGAGAAGAAATCTATGTCGGCGGAGACGTCGCATACAAATAAACTACTCTACAACAATAATACGGTTAAATCTTTCCCATCTATTAATCCCACGATCTCTTGAACCTGCGAATAATTCGAACTAGTAGTCGTTTTACTTGGATTCGCTGTATTCGTGTAATTAATTTTACTCCCGATTCGAACCAATTTCCTTTTATCGTACAAGCTTAGCTTCGATAAAGTTAAGACAACCTGTACTATTAAATGCGACTTGCTTTGCACGAGGTATCGTTCCACAATCCAGGACTGCCAAAGATCAAAAAAGGCTGCTTTTGGTCTTGACAGCGGTGATCACCACTTTCAATTTAAGCCACGCTGTTTGCTGTTGCAATATGAAAGGTACCTAGCTGAAATTATTATAGGATTATAAGGTTCACTTTCTTGTCTTTTATATTTATCCATATTGATAAATCTACATGTAGAATTGATAGATCTATATTTAAAAGGGACTTATTGCGGCTGTGCTTTTGTTCAAAATTATATCAAATTATATTGAAATTTTCAGCCAAGTTTTGTTGTACCTTACCACAGCTACATGTATCAAAAGCAAAAAAAATACACGGATCAAAAGTGAAATTTATATGCAGTCTTATTTCCATGCCTTCAAAACCATCAGTGGAAAACCCTATTTGGTCACTTTTTTGAAGCTTTCTCCTCCTTTGGTAACATACAATAGCCAGTTGCAAGGAATGACTGCACCCCTCCTGCTCTTTTATCTTTGCCCATTTCTGTGCAGAGCAACAAATGACTCAACTTTGAACAGTAACATGCACATTCTATGTGGATGTGAATCTCTATTGCAGTACATTATAGTTATGAGAAACAATAGGTTGATCAACAAATGAATTTTGTTATGGTATGTTGATGTTCTGGTTTCAGTATCGTCATTTAGGAAAACCTCCACAGCTGCTCAGGAGACAACCTACATGTATTCAGGAAGGCAAATGGGTATGGCTGAATGCATTTTGCAAGGTCCAGGGAATTTCAAGACCTCTCTAGATCTTCCTTTATGACTACTCCCCCTGGATCTGACCTGTTGTGACCACTTTCCCCCCATCATGGGGGGAAAGTGGTCACAACAGGTCAGATCCAGGGGGAGTAGTCATAAAGGAAGATCTAGAGAGGTCTTGAAATTCCCTGGACCTTGCAAAATGCATTCAGCCATACCCATTTGCCTTCCTGAATACATGTAGGTTGTCTCCTGAGCAGCTGTGGAGGTTTTCCTAAATGACGATACTGAAACCAGAACATCAACATACCATAACAAAATTCATTTGTTGATCAACCTATTGTTTCTCATAACTATAATGTACTGCAATAGAGATTCACATCCACATAGAATGTGCATGTTACTGTTCAAAGTTGAGTCATTTGTTGCTCTGCACAGAAATGGGCAAAGATAAAAGAGCAGGAGGGGTGCAGTCATTCCTTGCAACTGGCTATTGTATGTTACCAAAGGAGGAGAAAGCTTCAAAAAAGTGACCAAATAGGGTTTTCCACTGATGGTTTTGAAGGCATGGAAATAAGACTGCATATAAATTTCACTTTTGATCCGTGTATTTTTTTTGCTTTTGATACATGTAGCTGTGGTAAGGTACAACAAAACTTGGCTGAAAATTTCAATATAATTTGATATAATTTTGAACAAAAGCACAGCCGCAATAAGTCCCTTTTAAATATAGATCTATCAATTCTACATGTAGATTTATCAATATGGATAAATATAAAAGACAAGAAAGTGAACCTTATAATCCTATAATAATTTCAGCTAGGTACCTTTCATATTGCAACAGCAAACAGCGTGGCTTAAATTGAAAGTGGTGATCACCGCTGTCAAGACCAAAAGCAGCCTTTTTTGATCTTTGGCAGTCCTGGATTGTGGAACGATACCTCGTGCAAAGCAAGTCGCATTTAATAGTACAGGTTGTCTTAACTTTATCGAAGCTAAGCTTGTACGATAAAAGGAAATTGGTTCGAATCGGGAGTAAAATTAATTACACGAATACAGCGAATCCAAGTAAAACGACTACTAGTTCGAATTATTCGCAGGTTCAAGAGATCGTGGGATTAATAGATGGGAAAGATTTAACCGTATTATTGTTGTAGAGTAGTTTATTTGTATGCGACGTCTCCGCCGACATAGATTTCTTCTCTCTCGCCATTTCCCTCGGTCTTAGTCCTTTCGCGGTCTAGGCGATGTTTTGGTTTTGCGTGAGCCAATCAGAGCACAGGAAATCGTATATCCACTTCTGGCTATGGCCCGGACTGTCTACAGGTAACTTCCGTGAGCTCCTCAAAAGCACCGCCAGCCTATTCAGCTCTAGCTACCAGTGAAAGATCAATTGGGTTGCTGCCTTCTGTAGGACATGCGATACTGATGATGTGTGCATATGTTGTCTAGCATTACGATGCAAAAATACTGTAGATACCTTTTTTTCTAACGCAGTCATTTGATTGGCGGATTGTTGATTGCTTTTGGAGAAAGAATAATGGTCGCAAATAACCTAAGAGTGACGGGCCAATCAGGAAGTCAGAGCTGCAATATTCCCCCGCAGATCCGATGAGAGTTTTATGAAATGTTTTGCTACCACAACAAACTATGTTTAAAAAATTCAATAGCGTTAGTTTATGGTACGTTATCAGTAGGATCAGGGTTATTAGGGATTAAAGATGGACGATTTTAAGGCGTTAACACTTTACGTATGGATAATCTTAGGGTTAAATCCATTGGTGTTTTGTGGTAAGTTATGAGCTTAATTCAAACATAACCTATAGCTGTTAGTGGAATAATTCATGTTCAACATAACTCAGCTAATATTGCAAAAAGCATCCGACAAGCTCACTATTTTGACGTCAGTTGTGATCAGAGAAGAAAACTAAATGAAGAAGACGGAATTATTAGCCTCAATTCCTGAACAAGGCAAATTGCAGGGATGTTGTTAGTAACCAAATTCTAACATTGCACTAAATTGAAACGAAAAAATGTTTTTACGTTGCTCGAGGGCAACTCAATGAATGATATCGATTACATCAAACACTTGGGCAGATTAATAAATCGTGGCAATATCTAGACCTAATTTTCTGATTTGATGAATGATGCGAGAAAATGACTGTGAAGTTGCTCATAAATTATGGATTTCGCTTTTCGCTCCGATTGCTGGGTTCTAAAATGATGAAAATGAGATTTCGTGGTGTATTTTCATACTCGCTGATAAAGGCACTCTTAAAATCGTGAGGCTATTAAAGCAAGGGTAAAATAAACCAAGAGTAAACTAAATCAAGCTGTCTTGAAAAACAGCTTTTAAAGCCTTAATTGACCTATTGTTTTATATTATGAAACTTTTTGCAGCGTTTTTATACTAAAAAAAAACCATTTTTTTCTTTTATTTTTATCATTATTGGATGAATCTATTTAAGTTTGTTATTATGATATAGTAGACTGAGAGGTCTTCCCTTCCAATGTTGTGAATAAATGTTAATTAACATCACGAAACAAAAAAAATATAATAAGGAAATAAACATAAACAAAAATAAGCAAAATAAACACTGCAATAGGCCTTGCTCGATATATCAATATTCTAACATCAGGTCAAGATTGTAACATTTTAAAGTTTGTTTTGTCTCTCAATTACCAAAAGAGACTTGGATATAAGGAAAACAACACCAAATATAGAAGATTGTCCTGAGAGCATCGTAGCCATGCGAGAATATTGATATATATAACGTGGCCTAATAGGGGCTTATGTTCGAACGTCCGCCAAAAGATACAACGTTTCGAAGAAACAGTTGAAACAATTAGAAAAAAAAAAAACACCTGTTTGTTTTGTATAAAGAACAACGGCCTCTTTAAAGTAGGCTCCTGGTGTTTCAATTAGGTGGACGGTGGACAACTTTCCATTTACAAAATAAAGACGTTGGTTTGAGACTCGACCAAATGGGAGTTCAGCTGTTAACTGTTTTGCCATACTATGGCACGCTTTTTTTTTGTTATTACATGCAGATAAGAAAACATTTTGAAATTATGTAAGCTTTCCCAACAAACCCGAATAGAAAACAACACCAGGAATCATTCCTGTGAATACAGCCATCAGAAGAATACACGTGATGTCCATCAGATTAAGTTTCATTGAAGTCTGAGTACGCAGGTGTATCTTATGAAGACTGACCCACTTTTGAGGTGCATGCTTTGATCAATTTGAATTTTCATCAATAAAGGTTTAGAAACCATCAGTTTATTTAGTCTCCATAGAAAACACGGGTTCCTCAGAAAAAAGGTAAATGGGTATAAAGTTTAAAGCTTGGCAACTTCATTCTGTATTTTATTCTGCAGTGTCCGCGACAGAATATGACCGTATCTTAATATTCAAGGAACCAGTGTCGAACAAAGCACTCGAGGGTCACTTGATCAGAACGGAGAAAGTGTCCAATGAGGGAAGTTGCCGACTGAAGTGTTACTTGGAACCAAACTGTGTGTCAGTCAACGTGGGACCCTTAGACAAAGGAGCACACATTTGTGAGTTGAACAATGACACAGATGAAAGTCCTTCTTATCTTGCGTTGGTGGAGAGACAACTCGTCACATATCATGCTGTTGAGGTATGGCTAGATGAAACTGAATTGATATTCTTTGCCATGACACGCTTGAGTGCTTTGTCTGCAGGGCCGTAGCAAGAAAAAAATTTTGACTGAGGTAATGTCTATGAATAACTTATGACTGAGGCAATCAGTCCGTGGTTGAGTTCTCTTCCTAGGTATTAGGTACTATAAACAACAAAATCCAAAGAAATGACCGAGGCAAGTGCCTCGGTTGGCCTGTTACTAGCTACGGCGCTGGTCTGTCCAATGAGGGCAAAATGCCCAAAGAGAAAAATGCGTACCACATCACAGGATTGGATATTTCTAGACCCCCTTGGGAGGGGTCCAAAAAGAACTCCAGAGGTATTTTCTATAGGGATTAAGGCGTGTATGGGTGAAAAACTCTCTTCTTCTTTATCCAGCGCATTATCTCACTGGGTAAGAGCACTCGAGGACTAGCGAGGCATTAGACAAAATAATATGAAATTGCATCACGATCAAACGGCCTAGGATAATACTAAATTGATTAATCTTAAACTTCTTTCCGAAAGGACTGTTGTTAAAATTGAAAATATTTTATAATGGAACACTTCGTTTCTTGTCATTATATATAACCATATTTAATAGAGGGGAATGGTTATGAAACTCGACAAAGTTCTTTGTTTTAGGTTTTTGTTCGCTTTTTTGGCTTTGACGGTGCACAAAATACAATAGTTGTTTACTCCGTTCTGAGAAACTAACCAATAGAAACGTGTTGGTTACATAATTCATGCATAGTGTATGAGGGCAAAACAAAAGATTGTGCACTGTCGTGGACCTTCCAACATAAATCTCCCCATCTTTGTTTACCCCTTTGATGTTTGCCGGGCTTCATAACCAGTCCCCTATATTAACTATGATATAACCCTCTCAAACTCATTAGTAATTCATCAAGATAAAACAAGGAAACCGTGAGGAGGGAGGTTTGGATACATTGGGTAATCAGTTTTCTGTGAACTTGTCTGTCATGTCTAACAATTTTGTTGCCACAAAACTTGCTCAATAAACTACCAAGTGTAACAACGTCTGAAATGAGCATCTTTCTCAACATCTTAACTTCAGCATGCGGAGCACAAAACCAGATCAAGTTATCCAGAGATTGCTGCAACGAAGTAGTATTTCTCAAACTCATTATATTTCATCAATTTGAAACAAAGCAAATCACAACCGTGAAGGAAGTTTGAATACCCGGTCTTAATTAGCATAGATTTTGACGATTTTACCTTTCCGTTTACTTCTTAGTTTTTGTTTCGATTGAGAAGATATATCAAACACTCGAGACAGTGTTTCATCGGTTATCCAAACACCTCAAATTTCGTTAAAAATACTCCGCCTCTCGTCGTATTATTTTTTGGATATCCCGATGAAACACTGTCTCGAGTATTTGATATATTACATAATGTATTTGTTTATGTATTCAATTTTCTATAAATCCAGAACCCTTGCCATTGCAAACCTTGTCCAGGGAAATATGCCTCATGCCAAGTGGGGTTTACTGACAAAGGATATAGATGTGATTGCCGTGAGGGATATAGAGGGGAACGATGTCTTGAAGGTATTTCTTGATATTATGTACTAAAGCTCGAAGAACGATCTTTCAACTTGAGTCTCTACGAAATCGCACCGCGGATTTGTAACAAAACTAAACTATTTTACATTAATTTTAAAACATATCTTTAAACAAGTAAAGAGGATCATTATATCGTTTTTGTGCCAAACAAATTTCAACATGCCTTGTAAGTACCACCATAAGTACCGTATGCAACTTGCCGTAAGTGATATGTGTATTGCTATTAGTGTAAGTAAGTAGTGTTGTACGTAATGTATTGTACTATTGGGTATTGTAAAATTTATTACTGTTAAAATAAAGAGAAAGAAAAACATGCCTGTGTTCTCTTTTAACGGAAAACCGTCGAGATGATGCATAAAATATGTGTATTATTGTCATTTTCTTCCTTCAGACTTCATTCCCGGTGGAGGGTCAATGTGTGGTTCCTGTTACAAATTATTTTCTGCGCCAGAGACCTGGAGCAATGCACAAGCAAACTGTAACAGCTTCGGAGCACAGCTGGTGAAGATCGAATCTTCTGAGGAGAACGACTTTCTCACGAACACCTTTCTCACGTCATCTGTAGTGACTTACTGGGTCGGTCTAAGTGATCAAGTGAATGAGAGCGAGTGGATCTGGACGGATGGAAGCCCCCTCGGAAACTACACCAACTGGGGAGGTAGTAACCCTGACAACAGCTACGGTAATCAACATTGTGGACATATAGTGAAGGGAAGCTTTCGGCTCACAATACGATCCGGACGGTACTTATGGTGGTACAACTTTAACGGCTACAATGGAGAGTGGAGTGACTTAGAGTGTTATTTGCAACTTGGATATATTTGTGAGCATTCTTCTCCATAATCAGTGATGAGGGTTTTTTGGACAAATATTTATTGAAAACTAGCATTTTATGACCGGTCCACTCTGTTTCAACTGATTGAGAGGGTTCTGTGTGATTCTCAGTCAAAAAGTATTCAACCCATGCAGCTATTAAAAGTTTTAAATTAAGGGCCCTGTACAACTAAGGATTATTAGGGAATTTTAAGAAGTCAGTCATACACTGCGATTATTGAATGGCGTTGGGCGCTTACCATTCGACCACAAATTCCGGGGCGAATTTCCGGAAATTTCCATGGGCAAATGGTACAGTCTTTTTCCAGTATGGAAGACGAGAATTATTCGCTTGGAATTTTTCAATGACTTCTAGGTTTAAATCACAAATATAGAAGCCAACAGAACACTGGTAAGTAGACATCATGACTTTTTATAGACCACAACAGCTGGAATCTTACACAAACCATAACGGCAGCGAAAACGTCACAAAACAAGGGGTTTAATGAGTCGTACAATGGTTCTGCACGCGTTATAAATCTGTGTATATTTCCCAGCCAGCCTATGCAAAACAAACAAGTACACCACGGGGGCATTATTTTTATAAAATGCTTTCTTCACGAATTTAGCTGTAGCTAGTATTGATCGGCATATAAGAAGAAAGGTTCTAAAATGTTTCTTTTATCGAATAATCCGCGTCGCCGTCATCCTAGCGTAAGATGTTCAACTCGTTGTGATCGCGGCCTAAAGAACTAGCTAGCGCTGAGTAGAAAATTGGAAATTTGCATAAATTCCGAAAAAGAGGACAACCTCGTGAGGTATACCCAAATTTTCGAAAATTTTTTCCTGGAAATCTCCGTTCCATTTGACTTTCGCCCCGCAATTTCCGGAATTTTCGGTTGGATGGTTCGCTTTTCAGAAATTCAACAATTGCCGGATTTTCTGGAACTTTTCCCAGGAAATTTCCGTACCATTTGTCCCCGTTTCGAAAATTTCGAAATTTTTGGTCGAATGGTAAGCGCCCATTGTTAAACCTCCCAACTCAAATACGTTTTCCGATTGGAGGAGAACGCGTCACGTGCCGTGGGTTAAAACTCACTAACTCCCTAGGGCAAATATAACTCGCTGACTCCCTAAGGAAACAACAACTTGATCTTTGGACTCGCACGTGATCAGGTTGTGCACCTTGAAACCGCGGGAAATTTGTATACCAGTCGGCCTGATGTTAAAAAGCCATTGAAGTAGGACAACGCTTTTCACTAGAGACAGCATTCATTATTCAAGAAAAGGGATTTACAGTCGCAAAAACATATCATGCAGATTAACAAAAGGGAAAAGATGAACATTTTGTGTCTCCAAGCTTTTGGTTTGGCGCCAAAAATGGGTCGACTACGTTCGTCAACTCGCTCTTCGATCGCAGTCCCCAGATAGGAAAGTATTTGTGTAATTTACAACAAAATATGCGGTTCCTGATCAAATTAAAGTCAGAATGCTTGGGTTAAGCATTAGAAGAAGCCAAAGCAACTTTAGTACTGTCTATATTAGCTTCTATTTTTTGTTAGCTGCGAAGAAAAAGACCTATCGTGATTTTTCGATAGGACAGGTTGATTTTGGCAGCCGCTCAATTTTGCGAGAGCAGCCAGTGTATGCAATGGCGTCAAGCAAATCATTTTTCTTTTTCGGAGTTTTTTCTACCTTTGAATCGGGATGTATAACAAAACACTTAATGAATGGCCCCTCGGGAAACAGCGAGTTTTGTTTCCTCTCGAACTCAATGTTGACATATGTTGTGCTATGACGGGTATTTCATCACGAAATACGTCATAATGACGGCATAATGACGTATTTCGTAATGAAATACGCGTCAAAGCACCACATATGTCAAGTCAAAAAATTACAATTTTGATCCCATGCAGCTTTGTCTTTTCTCCGATGCGAATACATTATTGTTTTCGCGTTTAAAACCCCTTTAATTTTGAGCATATATGGTAGCGTGGCGGGAAATTTGAATTTCTTTAATTACCTGTAACTCTACGCCGTTTTATCCCATTGAGATGGGGTTTTCATTGTAAATATTGTTTTTCTATGACAAAAATGCCTGTACCGTTTTGAACACTGCTTTTCAAATATTTAACGATGTTACTAAAAGTAGGTGCCATTTACGTCATCATATTTTGCAGAAAGTCAAAAATACCTTTTCAGTGGCAAAAATATACAAAAACATTCTCCAAGTAAGATGTTCTAAAGTGTTGCTTCATTTAAAATATAAAGTTTTTCTCAGTGACCCTAATATTGAATTTATTTTATTTGCGGGAGGAAAAGCCCCAGCAACCGACCATCGTGAAACTAAAATGTAAAATCATTGACTGTTAATTTTCATCTATATGAAATAACAACATGATATTGAATTTATGGAGACCTCGGAAAACAATCTTTCTACCTTTGAATCGGGATGTATAACAAAACACTTAATGAATGGCCCCTCGGGAAACAGCGAGTTTTGTTTCCTCTCGAACTCAATGTTGACATATGTTGTGCTATGACGGGTATTTCATCACGAAATACGTCATAATGACGGCATAATGACGTATTTCGTAATGAAATACGCGTCAAAGCACCACATATGTCAAGTCAAAAAATTACAATTTTGATCCCATGCAGCTTTGTCTTTTCTCCGATGCGAATACATTATTGTTTTCGCGTTTAAAACCCCTTTAATTTTGAGCATATATGGTAGCGTGGCGGGAAATTTGAATTTCTTTAATTACCTGTAACTCTACGCCGTTTTATCCCATTGAGATGGGGTTTTCATTGTAAATATTGTTTTTCTATGACAAAAATGCCTGTACCGTTTTGAACACTGCTTTTCAAATATTTAACGATGTTACTAAAAGTAGGTGCCATTTACGTCATCATATTTTGCAGAAAGTCAAAAATACCTTTTCAGTGGCAAAAATATACAAAAACATTCTCCAAGTAAGATGTTCTAAAGTGTTGCTTCATTTAAAATATAAAGTTTTTCTCAGTGACCCTAATATTGAATTTATTTTATTTGCGGGAGGAAAAGCCCCAGCAACCGACCATCGTGAAACTAAAATGTAAAATCATTGACTGTTAATTTTCATCTATATGAAATAACAACATGATATTGAATTTATGGAGACCTCGGAAAACAATCCGAGTCCCAGGTGGGATATGAACCAACGGCCCTCATTACGACCCTCATTACTCGGCTGTGTAACCGCGCGATGCGGTTCCAGTCGAGACCCACAAATTGACCCTTGCTCACCATAGAGTCTCCAGTAGCTCAGTGGTTAGAGCATCCGACTAGATCACGGAGGGTCGTGGGTTCATATCCCATCTGGGACTCGGATTCTTTTCCGAGGTCTCCATAAATTCAATATCATGTTTTCATCTAACAATATTTATTTCTGCCAAAAAACTGATGAGGAAAAATAAAGTAAATTAAGAGGACGAACAAACGTTGGAAGAATTCAATTCGACTCATCGCCGTTCGCAAGCAAAATGTCAGTTAGTAAAAACCAGTTACATTAAACGAATTAAATTGTTCTTGTTTTTGCCATATAATGAACATCTTATTAACCGAGCAAAGTCGGTCTATATGGAAGAATAATCTTGACCTCGGTCGTGTCAGTACAGACCTCACTGCGTTCAGTCTGTACTTACGACCTCGGTCAAGATTCTCCCATACAGACCTCCTGCTCGGTTAATAAGAGCTAAGTAAAAAAAAAATTCTTAATATTGATCAAGCGCATGCACAAGCCATTCATGTCTCCCGTGTTTCTATGCGTTCGTATTGATCGTGGTTGATACCTTCTTTCGTGTTTTCAAAACTCACGGCACTTTTACACTTCAGTAGATCTGACTTCCATAAAATGCATGTAAATAAACTTTTAAGAAATTATAATGGATTTCTCCTGTATTCGATTTGTGCTGCCTATTTTGGCGGACTCCGCTACGTCAGAGTTCATTGAAAACCACTCAGCTACGGTAGTAATATCAGCCTTTCTGGATATCTACGCGTGACTATCCTGAAAGGCTGATTTTTCTACCGTAGATTAGTGTTTCAATGAAAGTTGACGAGCGGATTCCGCGCAAAATTCAGCAAAATAGATACAGGAGAATCCATATAATTTCTTAAAGTTTATTTACATGCATTTTATGGAAGTCAATTATGAATTTAAAATTCCTGAGTGAAAACACGAAAGAAGGTATCAACCACGATCAATACGAACGCATAGAAACACGGGAGACATGAATGGCTTGTGCATGCGCTTGATCAATATTAAGAATTTTTTTTTTACTTAGCTCTTATTAACCGAGCAGGAGGTCTGTATGGGAGAATCTTGACCGAGGTCGTAAGTACAGACTGAACGCAGTGAGGTCTGTACTGACACGACCGAGGTCAAGATTATTCTTCCATATAGACCGACTTTGCTCGGTTAATAAGATGTTCATTATATGGCAAAAACAAGAACAATTTAATTCGTTTAATGTAACTGGTTTTTACTAACTGACATTTTGCTTGCGAACGGCGATGAGTCGAATTGAATTCTTCCAACGTTTGTTCGTCCTCTTAATTTACTTTATTTTTCCTCATCAGTTTTTTGGCAGAAATAAATATTGTTAGATGAAAACATGATATTGAATTTATGGAGACCTCGGAAAAGAATCCGAGTCCCAGATGGGATATGAACCCACGACCCTCCGTGATCTAGTCGGATGCTCTAACCACTGAGCTACTGGAGACTCTATGGTGAGCAAGGGTCAATTTGTGGGTCTCGACTGGAACCGCATCGCGCGGTTACACAGCCGAGTAATGAGGGTCGTAATGAGGGCCGTTGGTTCATATCCCACCTGGGACTCGGATTGTTTTCCGAGGTCTCCATAAATTCAATATCATGTTGTTATTTCATATAGATGAAAATTAACAGTCAATGATTTTACATTTTAGTTTCACGATGGTCGGTTGCTGGGGCTTTTCCTCCCGCAAATAAAATAAATTCAATATTAGGGTCACTGAGAAAAACTTTATATTTTAAATGAAGCAACACTTTAGAACATCTTACTTGGAGAATGTTTTTGTATATTTTTTGCCACTGAAAAGGTATTTTTGACTTTCTGCAAAATATGATGACGTAAATGGCACCTACTTTTAGTAACATCGTTAAATATTTGAAAAGCAGTGTTCAAAACGGTACAGGCATTTTTGTCATAGAAAAACAATATTTACAATGAAAACCCCATCTCAATGGGATAAAACGGCGTAGAGTTACAGGTAATTAAAGAAATTCAAATTTCCCGCCACGCTACCATATATGCTCAAAATTAAAGGGGTTTTAAACGCGAAAACAATAATGTATTCGCATCGGAGAAAAGACAAAGCTGCATGGGATCAAAATTGTAATTTTTTGACTTGACATATGTGGTGCTTTGACGCGTATTTCATTACGAAATACGTCATTATGCCGTCATTATGACGTATTTCGTGATGAAATACCCGTCATAGCACAACATATGTCAACATTGAGTTCGAGAGGAAACAAAACTCGCTGTTTCCCGAGGGGCCATTCATTAAGTGTTTTGTTATACATCCCGATTCAAAGGTAGAAAGATTGTTTTCCGAGGTCTCCATAAATTCAATATCATGTTGTTATTTCATATAGATGAAAATTAACAGTCAATGATTTTACATTTTAGTTTCACGATGGTCGGTTGCTGGGGCTTTTCCTCCCGCAAATAAAATAAATTCAATATTAGGGTCACTGAGAAAAACTTTATATTTTAAATGAAGCAACACTTTAGAACATCTTACTTGGAGAATGTTTTTGTATATTTTTGCCACTGAAAAGGTATTTTTGACTTTCTGCAAAATATGATGACGTAAATGGCACCTACTTTTAGTAACATCGTTAAATATTTGAAAAGCAGTGTTCAAAACGGTACAGGCATTTTTGTCATAGAAAAACAATATTTACAATGAAAACCCCATCTCAATGGGATAAAACGGCGTAGAGTTACAGGTAATTAAAGAAATTCAAATTTCCCGCCACGCTACCATATATGCTCAAAATTAAAGGGGTTTTAAACGCGAAAACAATAATGTATTCGCATCGGAGAAAAGACAAAGCTGCATGGGATCAAAATTGTAATTTTTTGACTTGACATATGTGGTGCTTTGACGCGTATTTCATTACGAAATACGTCATTATGCCGTCATTATGACGTATTTCGTGATGAAATACCCGTCATAGCACAACATATGTCAACATTGAGTTCGAGAGGAAACAAAACTCGCTGTTTCCCGAGGGGCCATTCATTAAGTGTTTTGTTATACATCCCGATTCAAAGGTAGAAAAAACTCCGAAAAAGAAAAATGATTTGCTTGACGCCATTGCATACACTGGCTGCTCTCGCAAAATTGAGCGGCTGCCAAAATCAACCTGTCCTATCGAAAAATCACGATAGGTCTTTTTCTTCGCAGCTAACAAAAAATAGAAGCTAATATAGACAGTACTAAAGTTGCTTTGGCTTCTTCTAATGCTTAACCCAAGCATTCTGACTTTAATTTGATCAGGAACCGCATATTTTGTTGTAAATTACACAAATACTTTCCTATCTGGGGACTGCGATCGAAGAGCGAGTTGACGAACGTAGTCGACCCATTTTTGGCGCCAAACCAAAAGCTTGGAGACACAAAATGTTCATCTTTTCCCTTTTGTTAATCTGCATGATATGTTTTTGCGACTGTAAATCCCTTTTCTTGAATAATGAATGCTGTCTCTAGTGAAAAGCGTTGTCCTACTTCAATGGCTTTTTAACATCAGGCCGACTGGTATACAAATTTCCCGCGGTTTCAAGGTGCACAACCTGATCACGTGCGAGTCCAAAGATCAAGTTGTTGTTTCCTTAGGGAGTCAGCGAGTTATATTTGCCCTAGGGAGTTAGTGAGTTTTAACCCACGGCACGTGACGCGTTCTCCTCCAATCGGAAAACGTATTTGAGTTGGGAGGTTTAACAATGGGCGCTTACCATTCGACCAAAAATTTCGAAATTTTCGAAACGGGGACAAATGGTACGGAAATTTCCTGGGAAAAGTTCCAGAAAATCCGGCAATTGTTGAATTTCTGAAAAGCGAACCATCCAACCGAAAATTCCGGAAATTGCGGGGCGAAAGTCAAATGGAACGGAGATTTCCAGGAAAAAATTTTCGAAAATTTGGGTATACCTCACGAGGTTGTCCTCTTTTTCGGAATTTATGCAAATTTCCAATTTTCTACTCAGCGCTAGCTAGTTCTTTAGGCCGCGATCACAACGAGTTGAACATCTTACGCTAGGATGACGGCGACGCGGATTATTCGATAAAAGAAACATTTTAGAACCTTTCTTCTTATATGCCGATCAATACTAGCTACAGCTAAATTCGTGAAGAAAGCATTTTATAAAAATAATGCCCCCGTGGTGTACTTGTTTGTTTTGCATAGGCTGGCTGGGAAATATACACAGATTTATAACGCGTGCAGAACCATTGTACGACTCATTAAACCCCTTGTTTTGTGACGTTTTCGCTGCCGTTATGGTTTGTGTAAGATTCCAGCTGTTGTGGTCTATAAAAAGTCATGATGTCTACTTACCAGTGTTCTGTTGGCTTCTATATTTGTGATTTAAACCTAGAAGTCATTGAAAAATTCCAAGCGAATAATTCTCGTCTTCCATACTGGAAAAAGACTGTACCATTTGCCCATGGAAATTTCCGGAAATTCGCCCCGGAATTTGTGGTCGAATGGTAAGCGCCCAACGCCATTCAATAATCGCAGTGTATGACTGACTTCTTAAAATTCCCTAATAATCCTTAGTTGTACAGGGCCCTTAATTTAAAACTTTTAATAGCTGCATGGGTTGAATACTTTTTGACTGAGAATCACACAGAACCCTCTCAATCAGTTGAAACAGAGTGGACCGGTCATAAAATGCATGTAAATAAACTTTAAGAAATTATATGGATTCTCCTGTATCTATTTTGCTGAATTTTGCGCGGAATCCGCTCGTCAACTTTCCATTGAAACACTAATCTACGGTAGAAAATCAGACATGTTAAGGATTTATGCGTGTATATACAGCAAGGCTGAATTACTCCAGCGAGGTCATGAATATTAGCGGAAGTAACATAGGCAGACAAAATAGATTGCCAGACTAATTAACTAGTGCTAGCGCCTTTTGGTGGGAACCTTTTTTCAATGAGATTAGACACCAATTATCTATCCTTCCCGTTTAGTATACAAAACCCAGCACCCAGCTCGAAAGAAAAACCAATCAATCACAATAACAAAAACTAGTTTCCGCACAACACTAAAAAGTTAAACTCCTCCCAAAATAGGCCCTTCTTTGCACGACCCGGTCACATGGTACAAAATTACATATACTGGCGAGCAAGTTGCGCAGTGGGACTTCCAAAACAAAGACAGGTGCATTGTTTTGGAAGTTCCACCGAACAGCTTGCTCGCCAGTATATGTAATTCTTTACCTTATGACTGGGTCGTGCAAAGGGCCTATTTCGTGCCGCACGGTTTGTTGGTTCTACCTATACTTGGGCGCTAGTGTGCCTGTTTAACCACAGTTGACAAACTTCTACGTGATCTTTGTTCAAGAGCTGTTGTGTCGACGATAAAAAAGAATCATTTAACGCAATGAAAGCAACCTTGTGGAATTTTTGTTCCTTTTCTTCCTGCGCTTTGGGGCTGGCTGAATTACCAAACTTTTGGTACGTAAGATACGATACGAACAAACGGACCAGCAAGTGCTTTTAATCCAGGCGATCCTAGATGATGTAGATGGCATTTCAGTTCTTGGAGTAATATGTAATAGTTTTTAAGGATATGTTCTCGTAGCCTTTTCTACATAACCAAAAACGTAAAAGCTTAAGGAAATTGACGTCAGCATGATAGCTCCTCAAAAGAAACAATATTAATGCGCAGCTCTTGTTTAGAGGCATTAAAGTGTCACCGGAGAAATACTAAGCAAACAAACTGAGAATAAATAAAGCAGTCACAAAGCACACGACCAGGTATTTGCAGAAAGTTATCAATCGGCCTATGTGATGTTGATTAGTTGGACAAACTGCTATTCATTATCAATTCAGCGAAAACTTTTCCTCTTCAATTCAGCTTTTAAATTATCTCAAAATGCACAATTCCAGAATTGTATACAATTCTGGAATTGTGCATTTTGAGATAATTTAAAAGCTGAATTGAAGAGGAAAAGTTTTCGCTGAATTGATAATGAATAGCAGTTTGTCCAACTAATCAACATCACATAGGCCGATTGATAACTTTCTGCAAATACCTGGTCGTGTGCTTTGTGACTGCTTTATTTATTCTCAGTTTGTTTGCTTAGTATTTCTCCGGTGACACTTTAATGCCTCTAAACAAGAGCTGCGCATTAATATTGTTTCTTTTGAGGAGCTATCATGCTGACGTCAATTTCCTTAAGCTTTTACGTTTTGGTTATGTAGAAAAGGCTACGAGAACATATCCTTAAAAACTATTACATATTACTCCAAGAACTGAAATGCCATCTACATCATCTAGGATCGCCTGGATTAAAAGCACTTGCTGGTCCGTTTGTTCGTATCGTATCTTACGTACCAAAAGTTTGGTAATTCAGCCAGCCCCAAAGCGCAGGAAGAAAAGGAACAAAAATTCCACAAGGTTGCTTTCATTGCGTTAAATGATTCTTTTTTATCGTCGACACAACAGCTCTTGAACAAAGATCACGTAGAAGTTTGTCAACTGTGGTTAAACAGGCACACTAGCGCCCAAGTATAGGTAGAACCAACAAACCGTGCGGCACGAAATAGGCCCTTTGCACGACCCAGTCATAAGGTAAAGAATTACATATACTGGCGAGCAAGCTGTTCGGTGGAACTTCCAAAACAATGCACCTGTCTTTGTTTTGGAAGTCCCACTGCGCAACTTGCTCGCCAGTATATGTAATTTTGTACCATGTGACCGGGTCGTGCAAAGAAGGGCCTATTTTGGGAGGAGTTTAACTTTTTAGTGTTGTGCGGAAACTAGTTTTTGTTATTGTGATTGATTGGTTTTTCTTTCGAGCTGGGTGCTGGGTTTTGTATACTAAACGGGAAGGATAGATAATTGGTGTCTAATCTCATTGAAAAAAGGTTCCCACCAAAAGGCGCTAGCACTAGTTAATTAGTCTGGCAATCTATTTTGTCTGCCTATGTTACTTCCGCTAATATTCATGACCTCGCTGGAGTAATTCAGCCTTGCTGTATATACACGCATAAATCCTTAACATGTCTGATTTTCTACCGTAGATTAGTGTTTCAATGGAAAGTTGACGAGCGGATTCCGCGCAAAATTCAGCAAAATAGATACAGGAGAATCCATATAATTTCTTAAAGTTTATTTACATGCATTT
>JAHPZR010002074.1:0-2500 GCA_019787425.1 Platygyra sinensis
CTATTACACCACCAATAATGGACGTCCCAGGTTTGACGGTTCCAGGAGGGTTGTTTCATTCACAACCCAGTGTCCACGATGGGCCACAAATCACAAAACCACAACCAAGAGGATTTCAGGGAATTGCGCCCTACCAGCGGGGGACTGTGTATGAAAAAAGGTGAAATTAATTAAATGGAAACTTTGACCAGCGGCAAATTTTTTAGATATTCCCGGGCAAGTGGAACCTTCCAAAACAAGGGGAGGGATTAATGTTTTAAAAAAAAGTAGCTGCTGAACTTGTGAGCATCGTTTACATGCCTTGTTGCATGGGCAAATTGCCAAAAAAACACAGGCGTCCCAAACTCCAACAATTCGAGGAAATTGTCGGAATCAATATATAATGATATTTATGTTTACCCGTATCGAGTGAGGAGTGACTGACTGTCGTACGTGGCGCGGGCGTGTTGTGTTACACCACAGTGGGGCCGTTGATGGAATTTGACGCGCTCTACAAAAGGCGTTGTAAATGGCAATTTAAAACTAACCGAAGGATAAAATACGCACAATGAAATAAAATGGTTACCTTTTTGGAAATAAAACAAAACTAAAACGATGTTCCCGGGGGCCTGTGACAACGGAGAACCCACGCCGGACCCGATAAGAGGAACCAAGAGGGGGGGGGGACTAATTCCTTTCCTTTTGCGTTTGGAGGGGAAAAAAAATTCGAACAGCGGATTCGGAAAATTTCGGCTAGCGAAAACGGCCTCTTGGGATCAGGTCTTTCGAGACAGGGGCAGTGTCCAGGCCTTGACTTTCGTCCCTATAGAAAGCTTAAGTACAAAAACACCTGAAAAAAAAAAAAAAAACCCCCCAAAAAACGACGAAAAATAGGCCAAAATGCGGACAACAGAAATAAGGCAAGGTGAGTGCATTTACTTAGTTTTATTCCAAAAAAAAAAGTAACATTTTATTTCATTGTGCCGATTTTATCCTTCGTTATTTTAAATTCCATACAATTGCCTTGTAGAGCGCTCAAATTCTCAAACGGCCCAATGTGCTAACACAACACCGCGCACGTATAGTCAGTCACGTCTCACTCGAAAAAAACGCGTTCATAAATCATTAATATTTGATCGGTTCCTCGAATCGTGAGTTTGGGACGCCTGTGATTGCAACGAAAATCAAGTGACCAGTTTTTTTGTGAATGTACAAAACTCAGTTAAAGGCCAAATCATACTTATCGATGTTGCCATGGCAACGGCAATACTTAAGCTAAACTATCAAAAAACTAAAGTTTGTCTTGTTATATTATACTTCCTTTTTACCATTTTTGGTGACCAAAGGGATCAAGGGTTTTAGAGAAAAAGTTAAATGGTCTTAAATGAATCGCAGGTATCAAAAACTGTGTTCGGCCTCCTTAACACACTTGACTTCATTAGAACATGGGATGATATCGTGGGAAGACGTTCCAAGGTTGATTGAAGGTCTGCTTCAAATAAAACGTTTGAATCTTGTTAAACTGTTGTTCGAGTTTGAGAAAAAAGAGGGCTGTGAACAGTCAAAATTTGAAATGAAAAGGAATCTAATGGTTCTTCTAGATTTATACACTCTAGTAGGATTGGAAACGCGTACGTTAGATCATTAGTTGAATTTCGCAAGAACATCAAAAAACGTGTTGCAAGATTTCGAAGAAAAAAAATTATCGCAGTAAGCAACGTTCTTCATGCCGTAAACTATACCCACTAGCTGTTGTCGTCGGGGAAATTATTGTGTTAGCTTCAGCGAATTAACAGGAGACGTCACCAGAATCAGCAACTGATGGAGATGCGTTCCACTGCGGCTAAAGCGTACAATCGCAAGAACTGGACGATCCAGTGGCCAGCTAATAATAATCTAATGTTATAATCCATTTTAACAGTTTCCATAAGCAAGTCCTGGCTTGCCATTACCACTTCCATGCTACTGCCACTACCAATGATACTTCCACTTCCATTTACAGCCGTCTACCACTACAAAATCATTATTACTGTCTCGCTACTGCCAAAATCTGAGTCTGTTTCTTCTTCTGGCCTCTGTATGCCACTACTAGAACCATTATGACAACCACTAACATAACCACTCCAGAAGCCTTCGAAATTTGCATAACTGTATTCGTTTTGATGAGTCAATAGCGAAGCGCGCGAGTGACGTCATGACTCAGACAAGACTCAGACAAACAAACTGGAATGGTAGATGATTTTGAAGATTTCTTTAAGAGCAATAGCCGATGTTCCTAAAACACTTGTGAAACAAAAATTTCGCTTATATTCCCTTTATTTCCCTCAGAACAAGCTTATGTCGACTGAGTCTCGCGGGGAATTCAGTGATTTGCATTCTATTTTTAGACTTCACGCGCTTCGCTATTGCTTATCTGCTCATTTAAGCATGTTTGAAAAAAAAATCTAAATTTTGACTACTGTATGGTTCAGTGGTTGCTGAGGCTGACTGCTTCACTTTTATCGTACCAAAGAGTACAGGA
>JAHPZR010002074.1:10000-12500 GCA_019787425.1 Platygyra sinensis
TGATAAGCCGATACTTTGACGAGGTATTTAACGATCGGCAGGAAGGTTTCAATGTAGAAACTGCTTGTCGTAACGTCACAAAAAAGATTTATAGATTGAATTACCCCGCATGAGGAAATACTTTACATATAACATCAGGGCACTCAGTTCATTTGCGCGACTTGTATTTAGCCCGGTCGCCGGCCTGGAACGATCCATTTTGATTGGAGTTTTTAAAAACACGCCATTGCATTTTCCTATTTTGGTGTTGTTGAACATTCTGGGGTATAAAAGGATGGAATGCTAACTCGCCTAATACACTTATAAACATCATGAACCGAACAATGACAGACAAACTTCTGCAAGCTTACAATAGTATTTTACTACGTATTTCTTTTAAATTAGATGACGAACATAGAAAAGTGCTTCTACATTACTGCAATGGACTTATTTCGAAACACGTTACTGATACAGTTGATATATTGCGTTCTTTGGAGTACATGGGAAAGATTTCGTGGGAAGATGTAAATTTAGTGAAAGAAGCCATGGGTGAAATTAATAGATCTGATATTGTTAATGAGTTGACCGAGTATGAATACAAGCGGGATCTGACACTTCTTCTGGATTACTATGCGAGGAAGATTCTAAACCTGGATTTACATTGCTGTTCTGTATCTGTGAAAAGAGTAGTTGGACATTTAGTGAGACTTATGGAGGGCGCAAGGGACAAAGTTGACATTACATCGATAAGCGTAACAGTTGAATCTTGTAAAGACATGAGGAAAGCGTTAGTGGATTTTGAAGATGCCATCGACTGTAGTAGACCAGCTTTTTCCTGGAGTGAATTTACTATGCTCATTGTTATAGCCGGAGAAATCATAGCCGTTGCTTACAAGAACGAAGAACTACAAGGATCAGTGATAGACTTGTGTTCGACCGCGGCTGATGAGCTCTGTTCTCGGATGACTGAACTGGGAAGTTGGGTAAGCTACGTAACGAATTAGTATAGTTGGTATATACATTGTCAGAATGCGAAATCGCGCCCTAAGCAGGCTTTATTTTCTTTCATCATTTTGCAGTCGATTTGTTTTGATATAATTTTGCTCCTGGTGAGATAATAATTCAATAGTTAATGTGATTGGTTGGAATCGGCACGTGATCTACCAAAACGAAAGTGATGGAAATTGCGGAAGCTATTTTCATCTTTCACAAATCTGCGAGACATTTTTGTTCGTTGTAATCAGTGGTTCAACTAACGTATGTCACTTCTAGATTCAGTTTCAGTTACAGCACTGTAACTCAGAGGAAAAAACACAAATGAGAGTTCTAAGAGATCGAAGTGACGCATTACTTGCATATGTCACAAATTAATGTAGTTTGATTCCGTCATAACCGATGAGTAACAAAGCTCTAGCTGTCATTATAGGCAATTATGAAGCTTACATTGAGTTATTTTGTGTGCACATAATCATGATAACATCGAAACATATTTTTGTTCGACTGAACTCCAACGCACCTCTTTGGTGGGCGATCGCCACATCGATCGTTTTGCCTTTGTCAGAGTAGGTCAGAGCAGTGCTCATTTGCGGATTTCGTGGTGTCATGTTGCAGTCTCAAGATATCGCAATCGCATATTTTCTCTTTAGTAACTTATTAAACCTATGTTGTTGAATTAGATGGGCGAACTCAAAATATTGTTTTTAATTTTTTCTTATTTAAAGGAAGATTTCTGTGTCCATGTGAAGAAGATATATAAGCGAATTTACCATCACGAGAACATGAAGTCCAACCCTAGCTTGTCCTTACAGAAGCAAAGAGTTGAAGTAGTTAAACAATTAGCAGATGCCTTTTTCTTTCCATTGTAGGCTATTCTTACTGCTGACTCGACGAGACTAACAAGACAAGCAGACATACAGACAAACTGATGTAAACCCGTAATACCGTTTATAACCTAAGTAATTAAGGGCTTTATTGGGACGTGCGGCCAGGCAGGGTATGTTTTTCGAGATTTTTGTCAGTGTTAAACAGGTCATGGATTTTGTCATTTTTTGCCTTAAATAGGGTATGGATTTTATCATTTTTTGCCTTTCTGAACAGGGTATGGATTTTATCAATTTTTGTCTAAAACAGGGCCAATATCTTTTTTTTGACGATAAACAGCCTGCGCGTATTTTCTACGAACTTTACTATAGGCTAATGATTAATACACGTACTTTTAAAGAGCTCCTCGAGACTCTGGGTTATGTCAGTTCAACCTCTGTGGATGGTTCAGTAAAATATGTCAATTATACACACGACAGCTTGGATAATTGCTATATTTGATGTCAAAACAAACTCAAACATGGATTGTCGTATTAAGGTTGTCATGTAAATGTTCAACTTTATAATTTTCAATAAAATGGATGTGACGTTAAAATATATCGTTGACTATCTTTTTCTTGTTTCCCTGAGTATTCTAACACTTCATATAACTGATGTATATGGAGGCCGCCATGGAGCAATTCATTGTGCTCATCATTAT
>JAHPZR010002075.1:0-18377 GCA_019787425.1 Platygyra sinensis
TCTGTTGGTTTCCGGCCGCCATGTTGGTACCCCTCGGAGGGGCACCAACATGGCGTCTCCATACAAAGCTGTATAAATTTAGGTGAAACTGTTTACCGAATAACGCGGCAATGAAAAACCACACAGACCTAAATCACGGCGATTTTTTTTGTTTATCAATTATCTATCATATACCTGATTCTTGACTTAATTTATTGAATGGTTACGATTTTTATTTTCGATGCAAACAACCAATTGCTTCATTGACGTGACGTGGAAAACTCTGTCAATCAGCGGAACTGGACTGTTACCTACAAGATAACGCAGAACAGGTGTTAAAACGCCAGCTGAGTCAAGGAGTAGTATAATTAATTTGAGAAGAATTCCATGAGACTCCAGAAATGACAAGATCAAGCCGTGTACGGAACCTACAGAGTAGGTCTGTTTTCATTTCTTTTTTCTCCGACAATCAGCGGACAACGCAGAACAGGTGTTATAACACCAGCCGAGTCAAGGAGCAGCAGATAGAAACAGTTACCTGAAAAATCCTTCATATGTCTGGCCTGTTGGTCTAGTGGCATGATTCTCGCTTTGGGTGCGAGAGGTCCCGGGTTCGACTCCCGGACAGGCCCGATTTGTTTTTCTTTTTAAGTAATAATTAAAATATTCAGTTCACCTCAGTTCCGTGCTTCAGTTATTTCACACTATAAACGACATTTACACCGAGTTAATATAAAATAAAATAAGCAAAGGAAAAATAAATTGGGATTATACTTCATCCCAAGTGTTCTTCAATGGGTTCTGCAACTGTGCTCAGATGACAACTTGGTTTTATCAACTAGCTATATAGGTTGATAATGAGAATTGGCCACCGTACAAATATTTGATTACGTTGCTATTTGGCCAGTTTACATTATAAACCCAGTTGATAAAATCAAGCTGTCCTCTCCACACCTACGCAGGACCACTGTTTCCGAACTTACTTCCTTTGTTCTCAGATGAGGTTTTTGGCTATTAGTCAGCAAGCTATAGTCTCATTCTGGCCGGGCTCGAACCATACTCAGTGAATGATGTGAACACCTTTCAGGGTGTAGAGAATATTGGCAGGTTGCTTAAACATTGGGCCGGTATCAGAAGAAGAGCAAGATTGAGAGAGTTAATCTTCCATATGTCTCACGGTGATTTCTCTCAAAGTACTATTACATGTAGTATCCAGTTCGACCACGGATAATTTTACCACCTCCGTTGCGCTAATGATTTCTTGGAGAATAAAAATACACGTATTAAAGCTGCTTTGGTTGCATTTGGGTTGTGACTAAACTTCTGCTTTGCATTCATCAGCGGAGTCCCGAAAACGGTCTAACAGTATGCGAAGGAGCTAGGGAAACTGGGACTGTGTGAATGTGAAAATACCATGCTTTCCATTGTGAGATTTATGTAAGTGGTGTTGCACAACGTGTAAACCCATCTGAAAACAGTTGCAGGACCCCAATGGAGAGCTCATTTGATGAAGTAAAAAAAACATTATTCTGACCGTTTTAAAAAACTGCAATCTGGACCAATCCGAATGTCGAACCCCAGACCTCTCGCACACAAAGTGAGAATCATGCCACTAGACCAACACGCCAAAGGGGTTTGGACGTCATTTAGCAAAGGTCTTAATCAAGCTCTCTCTGTGACGTATATATGGAATAATTGATATTTGTACTGTGGTTGTAGGTGAAAGTGAAGAGTGATCATCGCAGTGAATTTCCAATTTAAGCAATTGGAAAGAAGAAGAAGCCTGAAAAAAATCAGGGCTTCGACGGGATTCGAACCCGTGATCTCTGCGAAGGTCACGGGTTCGAAAATGTCTCCGTGGCGCAATCGGTTAGAGCGTTTGCTCTTAACCGAAAGGTTGGTGGTTCAAGCCCACCCAAGGACGGTTCTTTTTGTTTCGATCACCAACATTTTGACCACTGTGATGACGCATATCGTTCTCGATAAAAGTACAGACGTCTGTACTCTTACCAGACGTCTGTACTCTTACCACTGTGATGACGCATATCGTTCTCGATAAGAGTAGAGACGTCTGTACTCTTATCGAGAACGATATGCGTCATCACAGTGGTCAAAATGTTGTGGGCTCAAGAAGCGCCGCGGAGTTAGTCCACATTAAGAGATATTCCTGCCTGCTGAATCCTGATTGGTCAATTCAAATTTCAGGGCCGGAAGGCAGCCGCATACAAGGTAAAATACAAGATGTCGTCAAACAGTTCATAAACAAATCGAGACATTTACACACGGAAATAAATTTACAGAAGTCAATTAACTAAGCAGGCGAAGAAAAAAATGTTCCCGGCCGGGCTCGAAACCGGCGACCTTCCGCGTGTGAGGCGGACGTGATAACCACTACACTACGGAAACCTCTGTGAAAAACGGTTATCTTAAAAGAAAGTTGGTGTATTAAAACTACGCTAACGTGGTACAATACTTTTTACCCCTAGAATTGTCTGGGGAACAATTAATATGGAATTCCACAAAGGATTAACGTTTACCGTTGCAAATGAGAGGATTGTTGACGTCATACACTCATGCACCCTAGATGACGTCAAAGATATCACTAGAGCTATCTTGGTAACATTCCAACAGAGACCATTGGAACTGTAAACAATTGTGTTCCCGTAGCAAGTGATTGCTTTTAATGCCCTCAAATCTGATTTAATTTTTTTTTTGATGATTTTCAGTTTGAAAAACATTAAACCAAGGCCAGAAAACATACATGAGGAAAACAAAATCGAGCTAGCCCGAAAAAAAATCGAAGTAACCAGTTTTACTTCACAAATGATATCCTGCCCAGTTAAGCGGTATATTTACACCATTGACTCTATTTTTACGAATGCTAAAAAAAATATAATAGCACATTTTAATCGAAATATCGTGTCAAATCGCAAATTTTTCAAAGAATACAAGTTGCACTCGCCCTACAGGCTCGTGCAAATTTTTGTAGTCTTTGAACAACTTGCTAGTGCTTGTTTATTCCAAATTGCACTAGAAATCATTTAATTACCTATACACTAAGGATACGAAATAATCAGATAATAATATATTGATGATAATTTTTCCTTTTGGCGGTCTGGGTTCGTCTCCCCGGACAGGCCCTTTCACTTTTTCCTCTTCTGTCAATGAACACAACATTATAACGAAACATTCCATTTTACAATGGTTTTTGTGACGTTAAACCGTTAAACAGGTGAAAAAAGATATTTCCGGCTGGGATTGAAACGGCGACCTCCCGCGTGTGAGGCGGACGTGATAACCCCTTCACTACGGAAACCTCTGTAACTGAGAATGATCTTTATAAGTACTTGTAAACCACGCTAATGTGGTACTATAATCAAATTTTTACCCTTAGAACAGTCGGGTGAATAATATCGAATTCCCTAAACAATTAAAAACGCCGTTAACCGTTTGGTAATATTTCCATTAGTTCTGGAGGTGTTGAAGTTATAAAAATGATTATAAGATAGATAGGACCCTGCGCGCGCTCTGATTGGTCAAAAACCCATGTTTTATCAGAGTATAAAACATAGAAAAAGCGTGTTTTATTGTTTTGCGCGCGTAAACTTTATATCATAAAGCAAATGAAAAAGCCTAAGCCGCGTGTATTACACTGTGATAAAACACTCCAGCCATTTACGAACACTCGAGAAATGTACTAGAAAACACTCGCCTGCGGCTCGTGTTGTCTGCATTTCCCTCGTGTTCTCAAATGCCTGTTGTGTTTTATCACAGTGTAATACATGGCTAAGCTTCATTATTTGTTAAGTAAACATGCAAATGAAAGGACTGTTGACGTCATACACTCACCCTATGTGACGCCGAACATATAAATAGAGCTACATCAGTGATATTCCAGCGAAGACTATTGGAACTTGATTTTTCGATAGTCTCAAAGGCAACACTGCTATAGTTGTAGACAATTGTGTTCCCATAACAACTGACTGTTTTTCAATCGCCTGGAATCTTGAGTTTTTTTATGGTGCTGACAAATAATGAAAACGTTAACAGTAACGGTAACGATCACGTTCACAATAATAACGGTTTATTCGCATCTCTTCTACACAGTGCCTGTTTGTTTGAGAAGACCTACTTACATGCAATACAACTTAAAATTACGTTAACTACATTTAAATAAATTTGTTGTCTCTTTCAACTTGATCACCCATCATCTCTTTGACGCAAGTTTGCTGGCGCAATTGTAATGACAGCTATCCTTTATAGAAAATAATAATCTGATCATTTTCTATAAAGAATAGAAATTAATCAGATAATAATTTTTATTGTATATATAGCGAGAATTTTAGGCAATAAACCTTGCAAATAGAATTCTATATGTGCTATATTTCACCGGTGAAAAAAGCGATACGTCCAATCAGGTTTGCGTATAGCGTTCTTCACATGTGAAAAATATAACCAATAACCGTTCATGATAGAATCACTAAGCCAATCAGAGCTAAGCACTCTAATGGCTTCCGAGAAGCGCGGGCTTGAAATCAGCGTCCGCTTGAAGTTTGTGTCTCGATAACATGGCTTCGGTTCCCGTTTTACTTCACTTTCGGAAAAACAGCAATGGAATATATCTAACAAATATCTTGAGCGCTAGAACTTCAGTTTGAGAATCAATAGCCATTCAAGAAACCGAGGAAGTAAATTTAACATCAGAAAGCCAACAACATTCAAGGAGGAACATTCAAATTTAAACAGTACAGTGTAAGTCAACAGAGTCCGAATTTGTCTTTGCACAGCGCGAAACGTCGCCATGACATGATTGAATCTGACAGTAATTATGGACAAACGAAAAGATTTCTCACTATGTATTTACGAATTCTCCCCTATTATATTTAAGCTTGTGTAGGCTCGTTGTACGCCTATATCTCGACTGGAAAGCAGATTTGTTTTTCATTACGCTCGGTCATTCATTACGTTCTCAGCGTTCTGCATGTAAACTTATGGTGCCGGAAAAAAGCTAAAACTGAATGGTTGTGTTTAATTCTCGTTGCAAAACTTTGAAAACTCACTCGTTCGCTGCGCTCACTCGTTCGTTTTGCAAAGTTTTGCAACTCGTGAATAAAAATCCGTACGTCGCACTTTCTATGAAGTAATCTATTTATTCATCATTGATAGAAACAAAAAGAACCGTCCTTGGGTGGGCTTGAACCACCAACCTTTCGGTTAACAGCAAACGCGCTAACCGATTGCACCACGGAGACATTCTCGAGCCCGTGACCTTCGCGGAGGTCACGGTTTCGAATCCCGTCGAAGCCCTGATTTTTTTCAGGCTTCTTCTTCTTTCCATTTTAATCTCTCCAATTGCTTAAATTGGAAATTCACTGCGATGATCACTCTACACTTTCACCTACAACCGCAGTTCAAATATCAATTATTCCATATATACGTCACAGAGAAAGCTTGATTAAAACCTTTGTTAAATGACGACCAAACAACTTTGCCTGTTGGTCTAGTGGCATGATTCTCACGTGTGTGCGAGAGGTCTGGGGTTCGACATTCGGATTGGCCCAGATTGAGTTTTTTTTATAACGGTCAGGATAATCTTTTTTTTTTAAGGAAGCCCACTTCATCAAATCAGTGAGCTCTCCATTGGGGTCCTGCAACTGTTTTCAGTGTTTTCATATGGGTTTACACGTTGTGCAACACCACTTACATAAATCTCACAATGGAAAGCATGGTATTTTCACATTCACACAGTCCCAGTTTCCCTAGCTCCTTCGCATACTGTTAGACCGTTTTCGGGACTCCGCTGATGAATGCAAAGCAGAAGTTTAGTCACAACCCAAATGCAACCAAAGCTGCTTTAATACGTGTATTTTCATTCTCCAAGACATCATTAACGCAACGGAGGTGGTAAAATTATCCGTGGTCGAACTGGATACTATATGTAATAGTACTTTGAGAGAAATCACCGTGAGACATATGGAAGATTAACTCTCTCAATCTTGATCTTCTTCTGATACCGGCCCAATGTTTAAGCAACCTGCCAATATTCTCTACACCCTGAAAAGTGTTCACATCATGTTCTTTGGAATGGAATGAGTTCACAAGCTTTCCATTTTCGTGATCAAAAGCTGAAAAAACTACCATATAGTTCTTGATGAAAAACCTGAAATTTGTCATGCAGTTCCCGATTAACACTTCACTGAGTATGGTTCGAGCCCGACCAGAATGAGACTATAGCTTGCTGACTAATACACAGTAAATTTCAGGGAGTTACTTTAACTCCAAAATTGGAGTTAAAATTTTAGGTACAGGATAACTCCGTTTTTGGGGTTATTTTAACTCCTTAATTTAACTCCAAATTTGGGGTTAAAATAACTCTAACACCGGGGTTAAATTAACTCCTAAAATGGAGTTGTTTTTACTCTTCATGGAGTTCTTTTCACTCTAAAAAGGAGTTAAAATTTTAGGTACAGGATAACTCCTTTTTGGGGGTCATTTTAACTCCTGATGATCTAACTCCTTGATTGGGGTTAATTTAACTCTAAAAAGGAGTTCAAAATAACTCCTTTGTGAGGTTATATCTAACTCCAAATTTGGGATTGAAATGACCTTTTACTGGCAAATCAATAGACCAATTTCGATATATTAAAATCCAGCCTAAACAATAGAACTCAGTACCAGGCTCTGGAGAATAACTTCCGAGTTTGTGTGGTTTATTTCCAAGAGCTTTAAGCTGAGATCTATTTTGTTAGGCTAAATGTTAATCTAATTATTGAAATTGGTCTATTCAACTCTCTTCTGAAAGAGAAAAGAAAAACGTTTGCCTTAAACCAAAACAAGAGTCATAATTAGCATGACATAACCATGAATTGAAGTTTACATTACTCCAGCACATGACACACATCAACAGAGTCAGTGTGCTGCTGATAGAGCGGTTTATTACAAAACTCTCCAAAAATTACCTTGAAATTACTGCAGTACAATTACAATAATTATTGTGGTATATCACAGTCATGCATGGTATAATAAAACAAACAATAGTCTATTAACAGGTATCTGAAACCCTAATGAAATCTTTCTGCTGGGAATAGAATAAAATATAAATTGCATAAATAATTTTTCAATCGAAATATAACTTTACAAAATCTATAGCTGCTGAAAGTGGTTTATACGCCAAACACTGCAAACTCATGCAATGATTGAAGAAAATTGAAATACAATTAGTGTGCATATATGTATCTACATGCATGATTGGTACATGGTACATGTATAATAACAAAGTCACTTACATGTAGAACACATTATACTATCAAAGCTCTAACCAAATCTGTATTAACTACCTTTTGCTCTGGAAAGTGAATTTTTTAATATATCTAGTGCATAAATAGCCTCTCAATTAAAGTATAACTTTGTGAAATCTATTTATATAGTCTCAACTGTAGTGTAACTTTGAAAATCTACATACATCTAGTGTTAATACCTGTTTTGTCCACAAAATCGCAAGTTATTTTTGAATTCTGTCATTTGTATTAGGCCTCTTAATACAAGAATTTGAAAGCTCTGATTGACTCCACTTAACACTACAGTCAAGTTCATATTCTATAGGTGATGAAATCATTCACACAAATAGTTGAAAATTATAGTTGAATTCTATGTTTGAACATGATTATAATAATTATTCCACACATTGAAGAAAAAATATTTATACACCACCTAAGATACATACGACTAAGGCAAATCTTACCATTTTTTGCATATATACCATATCTGCTTCTCAGAGGTTTCAAGCTCTAAGGATTTTTAGGGTTATACTCAATATTATAATGGTCACCAACACAATATTTTTTAGGGACCTGTACTGAAACACGAAAGAAAAGCCAAGGAGAATGACAAAAAATGCAATACTTCTGTATTTGCAATATTTTATGGAACTCTGTATGTGTGATTTCCACCAAAATTTGAATTTGTGTATTAGATAAACTGTTTCTGTGCAATTATGATTATTGATGTGGTCCCTATGGTTGCTATAGGTTCTTTATGTTTTAGTATATAAACTGCAGCATGGTCAAAATTGGTCTGGACATTATTTTTAAGTTTTGTTCACTGTGGCCACTGTACAAGAAGAGATAATAATAAAAAAAATGGTAAAATTTTGACAAAAATCCTCTGATTTAAAAACACTGCCTGGGAGTACCCAGGAACATTTCCTGCATATCATGGGGAACAAGTATCTCATACTTCGCTGGCTACTTTCCCCACCCTGGACCACAAGCCTTCCAATGATACTTGACATGTGATCATATTGCATGTGATCAAAGTTTGCGCGGCGGACAGTTCAACGGTTGGAGCGTTTATCTCTTACATTTCTTTGCGAATTGTCGCTGATATATCTGGCTAACCACGGCGAAAAACGATCCAGCAGGTTAGTTTTTTTCTTTTGCTTTGATTTCCTGCCGTTTCTTGCTTAACTTTTGAGATGGAGCGGAGGTTCAGTTGAAATATAGATGTACGAAAACACTCGACGGTATTCGAGTGAACTTTAACTCTTCAGTCTTGTGTGTGCTTGTACATGTTTTATAGTGTAAGCCTATGACAAACCTTTCATCGAAAAGCCTTTTAATCGGTAATGTATGAATTAAGTTGCAGGCAATTACTGAAGCCCCTCAATGTGATCGTTTGATAAAATACAGTGTACATGCTGCAGTCCGAGGTGAGTCTCTGTTCCTACTTCAATTCCATTAGTAAAATATTTATGCAAGCACAAACGGCTATCCGGTCGTTTCGATACACATCTAAGGTCGATTCGATACAAACTAAAGTCAGTTCGATACATCCTCCATTTAACTTGATTCGCTTAAGAAAATTGTTGCTTTTTTATAAACTGATCAATGCGACACTCCGTTGAAACGAAACGACCAATGCACCTACATGTATCCATGGTTTGCCCCAGGATGGGGGATTCGGGCAACCCTGGGGAAATTTGACATTTTCAGGTTTCCAAATGTCAATTTCCCCACCCTTGGGTCTCCATTATAAGTCAAAATCCTACATGTGTGTTGTACCCCTGGGAACCACAAATTGGATTTTTTTTGTAGACACAAATTTATAGTGTAGAATTGTTGAAATTCAACACACAAGTATCAGAAGGTGACATTAAATTATTAAAAGCACTACTTGTCATCATTAGTGAGATTTGGCCAGGTTTCTGGATTCATTTGTATGTCACACCTGGAATAGGTCATGTATATTCCGCTATTATTCAATCAATGTTTGTTACTGAGGTCTTGAATTGACCAGAATTTCATTTAATTCTACATTTGGAGTATACTAGCAAATCTATAAACACAGAGAATATCGAACACTTATGGCAGGGCGGCATCTAGTGAAGACATGTAAGTAGGAAGAAAATTTTGATCTAAATGAGTTTTTGTATGAATATTTCTCAAATTTGAAGGAGAAATATGTTACGTTATAGAACTTTAAAGACAGAGCACTGATGGGCATAAAAAAAAATTCTTAAAAAAAGCAACACAATACTCCTTACAATGTACTGTACTCTTGGACGCGGAAAACTCGCTCTCATGAATTTTGGGTATGTTCCAGGATGGCAGTCGAGTCAAATGGCCCACCCCGGGGAACGTTGTGGATGTCAAAATCCCAACACATGTGCACTTTACAAAGTCTAATTCCCCTGGGTTGCCCAAACCCCCCATCCTGGGGCAAACCATTGATAGGTGCAAATATCGAAACGACTGTAAAGCTCAGGTTCACAGATACTGTTTTTTTTTTCTTTTAGGACGAGGACAGCTCACCTGCCTTCAGTGGTTTTCAGCCAATTCAGGAATTTGGGGTCAATACAACTGAATCTTTGTAACAAACTTTAATATTGAATCTGTGTATGGCAATAGCAGGCTGCACACTACAGACTGCAGATTCTTTTAACTTATGTGTCACATTGCCAAATCATAAACAGGGTAGCCTGAGCTCTATTCAGGCTAACTTGAGTCTGTAATGTCACACACAGATTTCATATGCCCTTTGTGTTGCAATGTACTGTGTCAATCAAAAGATTTCGGTAAATTGTCATAGGGTGAACAAATGATAATACAAACCTAGAGAAACTCAAGGTTAAGTAGAGCAATATTTGCCATAGATATGGATAGTGGAAGTCTGAGATACTTGTTCCCCATGATATGCAGGAAATGTTCCTGGGTACTCCCAGGCAGTATTTTTAAATCAGAGGATTTTTATCAGAATGTTACCATTTTTTTATTATTATCTCTTCTTGTACAGTGGCCACAGTGAACAAAACTTAAAAATAATGTCCAGACCAATTTTGACCATGCTGCAGTTTATATACTAAAACATAAAGAACCTATAGCAACCATAGGGACCACATCAATAATCATAATTGCACAGAAACAGTTTATCTAATACACAAATTCAAATTTTGGTGGAAATCACACATACAGAGTTCCATAAAATATTGCAAATACAGAAGTATTGCATTTTTTGTCATTCTCCTTGGCTTTTCTTTCGTGTTTCAGTACAGGTCCCTAAAAAATATTGTTTTGGTGACCATTATAATATTGAGTATAACCCTAAAAATCCTTAGAGCTTGAAACCTCTGAGAAGCAGATATGGTATATATGCAAAAAATGGTAAGATTTGCCTTAGTCTTATGTATCTTAGGTGGTGTATAAATATTTTTTCTTCAATGTGTGGAATAATTATTATAATCATGTTCAAACATAGAATTCAACTATAATTTTCAACTATTTGTGTGAATGATTTCATCACCTATAGAATATGAACTTGACTGTAGTGTTAAGTGGAGTCAATCAGAGCTTTCAAATTCTTGTATTAAGAGGCCTAATACAAATGACAGAATTCAAAAATAACTTGGGATTTTGTGGACAAAACAGGTATTAACACTAGATGTATGTAGATTTTCAAAGTTACACTTCAGTTGAGACTATATAAATAGATTTCACAAAGTTATACTTTAATTGAGAGGCTATTTATGCACTAGATATATTAAAAAATTCACTTTCCAGAGCAAAAGGTAGTTAATACAGATTTGGTTAGAGCTTTGATAGTATAATGTGTTCTACATGTAAGTGACTTTGTTATTATACATGTACCATGTACCAATCATGCATGTAGATACATATATGCACACTAATTGTATTTCAATTTTCTTCAATCATTGCATGAGTTTGCAGTGTTTGGCGTATAAACCACTTTCAGCAGCTATAGATTTCAGTAAAGTTATATTTCGATTGAAAAATTATTTATGCAATTTATATTTTATTCTATTCCCAGCAGAAAGATTTCATTAGGGTTTCAGATACCTGTTAATAGACTATTGTTTGTTTCATTATACCATGCATGACTGTGATATACCACAATAATTATTGTAATTGTACTACAGTAATTTCAAGGTAATTTTTGGAGAGTTTTGTAATAAACCGCTCTATCAGCAGCACACTGACTCTGTTGATGTGTGTCATGTGCTGGAGTAATGTAAACTTCAATTCATGGTTATGTCATGCTAATTATGACTCTTGTTTTGGTTTAAGGCAAACGTTTTTCTTTTCTCTTTCAGAAGAGAGTTGAATAGACCAATTTCAATAATTAGATTAACATTTAGCCTAACACAATAGATCTCAGCTTAAAGCTCTTGGAAATAAACCACACAAACTCAGAAGTTATTCTCCAGAGCCTGGTACTGAGTTCTATTGTTTAGGCTGGATTTTAATATATCGAAATTGGTCTATTGATTTGCCAGTAAAAGGTCATTTCAATCCCAAATTTGGAGTTAGATATAACCTCACAAAGGAGTTATTTTGAACTCCTTTTTAGAGTTAAATTAACCCCAATCAAGGAGTTAGATCATCAGGAGTTAAAATGACCCCCAAAAAGGAGTTATCCTGTACCTAAAATTTTAACTCCTTTTTAGAGTGAAAAGAACTCCATGAAGAGTAAAAACAACTCCATTTTAGGAGTTAATTTAACCCCGGTGTTAGAGTTATTTTAACCCCAAATTTGGAGTTAAATTAAGGAGTTAAAATAACCCCAAAAACGGAGTTATCCTGTACCTAAAATTTTAACTCCAATTTTGGAGTTAAAGTAACTCCCTGAAATTTACTGTGTATTAGTCAGCAAGCTATAGTCTCATTCTGGTCGGGCTCGAACCATACTCAGTGAAGTGTTAATCGGGAACTGCATGACAAATTTCAGGTTTTTCATCAAGAACTATATGGTAGTTTTTTTCAGCTTTTGATCACGAAAATGGAAAGCTTGTGAACTCATTCCATTCCAAAGAACATGATGTGAACACTTTTCAGGGTGTAGAGAATATTGGCAGGTTGCTTAAACATTGGGCCGGTATCAGAAGAAGATCAAGATTGAGAGAGTTAATCTTCCATATGTCTCACGGTGATTTCTCTCAAAGTACTATTACATATAGTATCCAGTTCGACCACGGATAATTTTACCACCTCCGTTGCGTTAATGATGTCTTGGAGAATGAAAATACACGTATTAAAGCAGCTTTGGTTGCATTTGGGTTGTGACTAAACTTCTGCTTTGCATTCATCAGCGGAGTCCCGAAAACGGTCTAACAGTATGCGAAGGAGCTAGGGAAACTGGGACTGTGTGAATGTGAAAATACCATGCTTTCCATTGTGAGATTTATGTAAGTGGTGTTGCACAACGTGTAAACCCATATGAAAACACTGAAAACAGTTGCAGGACCCCAATGGAGAGCTCACTGATTTGATGAAGTGGGCTTCCTTAAAAAAAAAAGATTATCCTGACCGTTATAAAAAAAACTCAATCTGGGCCAATCCGAATGTCGAACCCCAGACCTCTCGCACACACGTGAGAATCATGCCACTAGACCAACAGGCAAAGTTGTTTGGTCGTCATTTAACAAAGGTTTTAATCAAGCTTTCTCTGTGACGTATATATGGAATAATTGATATTTGAACTGCGGTTGTAGGTGAAAGTGTAGAGTGATCATCGCAGTGAATTTCCAATTTAAGCAATTGGAGAGATTAAAATGGAAAGAAGAAGAAGCCTGAAAAAAATCAGGGCTTCGACGGGATTCGAAACCGTGACCTCCGCGAAGGTCACGGGCTCGAGAATGTCTCCGTGGTGCAATCGGTTAGCGCGTTTGCTGTTAACCGAAAGGTTGGTGGTTCAAGCCCACCCAAGGACGGTTCTTTTTGTTTCTATCAATGATGAATAAATAGATTACTTCATAGAAAGTGCGACGTACGGATTTTTATTCACGAGTTGCAAAACTTTGCAAAACGAACGAGTGAGCGCAGCGAACGAGTGAGTTTTCAAAGTTTTGCAACGAGAATTAAACACAACCATTCAGTTTTAGCTTTTTTCCGGCACCATAAGTTTACATGCAGAACGCTGAGAACGTAATGAATGACCGAGCGTAATGAAAAACAAATCTGCTTTCCAGTCGAGATATAGGCGTACAACGAGCCTACACAAGCTTAAATATAATAGGGGAGAATTCGTAAATACATAGTGAGAAATCTTTTCGTTTGTCCATAATTACTGTCAGATTCAATCATGTCATGGCGACGTTTCGCGCTGTGCAAAGACAAATTCGGACTCTGTTGACTTACACTGTACTGTTTAAATTTGAATGTTCCTCCTTGAATGTTGTTGGCTTTCTGATGTTAAATTTACTTCCTCGGTTTCTTGAATGGCTATTGATTCTCAAACTGAAGTTCTAGCGCTCAAGATATTTGTTAGATATATTCCATTGCTGTTTTTCCGAAAGTGAAGTAAAACGGGAACCGAAGCCATGTTATCGAGACACAAACTTCAAGCGGACGCTGATTTCAAGCCCGCGCTTCTCGGAAGCCATTAGAGTGCTTAGCTCTGATTGGCTTAGTGATTCTATCATGAACGGTTATTGGTTATATTTTTCACATGTGAAGAACGCTATACGCAAACCTGATTGGACGTATCGCTTTTTTCACCGGTGAAATATAGCACATATAGAATTCTATTTGCAAGGTTTATTGCCTAAAATTCTCGCTATATATACAATAAAAATTATTATCTGATTAATTTCTATTCTTTATAGAAAATGATCAGATTATTATTTTCTATAAAGGATAGCTGTCATTACAATTGCGCCAGCAAACTTGCGTCAAAGAGATGATGGGTGATCAAGTTGAAAGAGACAACAAATTTATTTAAATGTAGTTAACGTAATTTTAAGTTGTATTGCATGTAAGTAGGTCTTCTCAAACAAACAGGCACTGTGTAGAAGAGATGCGAATAAACCGTTATTATTGTGAACGTGATCGTTACCGTTACTGTTAACGTTTTCATTATTTGTCAGCACCATAAAAAAACTCAAGATTCCAGGCGATTGAAAAACAGTCAGTTGTTATGGGAACACAATTGTCTACAACTATAGCAGTGTTGCCTTTGAGACTATCGAAAAATCAAGTTCCAATAGTCTTCGCTGGAATATCACTGATGTAGCTCTATTTATATGTTCGGCGTCACATAGGGTGAGTGTATGACGTCAACAGTCCTTTCATTTGCATGTTTACTTAACAAATAATGAAGCTTAGCCATGTATTACACTGTGATAAAACACAACAGGCATTTGAGAACACGAGGGAAATGCAGACAACACGAGCCGCAGGCGAGTGTTTTCTAGTACATTTCTCGAGTGTTCGTAAATGGCTGGAGTGTTTTATCACAGTGTAATACACGCGGCTTAGGCTTTTTCATTTGCTTTATGATATAAAGTTTACGCGCGCAAAACAATAAAACACGCTTTTTCTATGTTTTATACTCTGATAAAACATGGGTTTTTGACCAATCAGAGCGCGCGCAGGGTCCTATCTATCTTATAATCATTTTTATAACTTCAACACCTCCAGAACTAATGGAAATATTACCAAACGGTTAACGGCGTTTTTAATTGTTTAGGGAATTCGATATTATTCACCCGACTGTTCTAAGGGTAAAAATTTGATTATAGTACCACATTAGCGTGGTTTACAAGTACTTATAAAGATCATTCTCAGTTACAGAGGTTTCCGTAGTGAAGGGGTTATCACGTCCGCCTCACACGCGGGAGGTCGCCGTTTCAATCCCAGCCGGAAATATCTTTTTTCACCTGTTTAACGGTTTAACGTCACAAAAACCATTGTAAAATGGAATGTTTCGTTATAATGTTGTGTTCATTGACAGAAGAGGAAAAAGTGAAAGGGCCTGTCCGGGGAGACGAACCCAGACCGCCAAAAGGAAAAATTATCATCAATATATTATTATCTGATTATTTCGTATCCTTAGTGTATAGGTAATTAAATGATTTCTAGTGCAATTTGGAATAAACAAGCACTAGCAAGTTGTTCAAAGACTACAAAAATTTGCACGAGCCTGTAGGGCGAGTGCAACTTGTATTCTTTGAAAAATTTGCGATTTGACACGATATTTCGATTAAAATGTGCTATTATATTTTTTTTAGCATTCGTAAAAATAGAGTCAATGGTGTAAATATACCGCTTAACTGGGCAGGATATCATTTGTGAAGTAAAACTGGTTACTTCGATTTTTTTTCGGGCTAGCTCGATTTTGTTTTCCTCATGTATGTTTTCTGGCCTTGGTTTAATGTTTTTCAAACTGAAAATCATCAAAAAAAAAATTAATCAGATTTGAGGGCATTAAAAGCAATCACTTGCTACGGGAACACAATTGTTTACAGTTCCAATGGTCTCTGTTGGAATGTTACCAAGATAGCTCTAGTGATATCTTTGACGTCATCTAGGGTGCATGAGTGTATGACGTCAACAATCCTCTCATTTGCAACGGTAAACGTTAATCCTTTGTGGAATTCCATATTAATTGTTCCCCAGACAATTCTAGGGGTAAAAAGTATTGTACCACGTTAGCGTAGTTTTAATACACCAACTTTCTTTTAAGATAACCGTTTTTCACAGAGGTTTCCGTAGTGTAGTGGTTATCACGTCCGCCTCACACGCGGAAGGTCGCCGGTTTCGAGCCCGGCCGGGAACATTTTTTTCTTCGCCTGCTTAGTTAATTGACTTCTGTAAATTTATTTCCGTGTGTAAATGTCTCGATTTGTTTATGAACTGTTTGACGACATCTTGTATTTTACCTTGTATGCGGCTGCCTTCCGGCCCTGAAATTTGAATTGACCAATCAGGATTCAGCAGGCAGGAATATCTCTTAATGTGGACTAACTCCGCGGCGCTTCTTGAGCCCACAACATTTTGACCACTGTGATGACGCATATCGTTCTCGATAAGAGTACAGACGTCTCTACTCTTATCGAGAACGATATGCGTCATCACAGTGGTAAGAGTACAGACGTCTGGTAAGAGTACAGACGTCTGTACTTTTATCGAGAACGATATGCGTCATCACAGTGGTCAAAATGTTGGTGATCGAAACAAAAGAACCGTCCTTGGGTGGGCTTGAACCACCAACCTTTCGGTTAAGAGCAAACGCTCTAACCGATTGCGCCACGGAGACATTTTCGAACCCGTGACCTTCGCAGAGATCACGGGTTCGAATCCCGTCGAAGCCCTGATTTTTTTCAGGCTTCTTCTTCTTTCCAATTGCTTAAATTGGAAATTCACTGCGATGATCACTCTTCACTTTCACCTACAACCACAGTACAAATATCAATTATTCCATATATACGTCACAGAGAGAGCTTGATTAAGACCTTTGCTAAATGACGTCCAAACCCCTTTGGCGTGTTGGTCTAGTGGCATGATTCTCACTTTGTGTGCGAGAGGTCTGGGGTTCGACATTCGGATTGGTCCAGATTGCAGTTTTTTAAAACGGTCAGAATAATGTTTTTTTTACTTCATCAAATGAGCTCTCCATTGGGGTCCTGCAACTGTTTTCAGATGGGTTTACACGTTGTGCAACACCACTTACATAAATCTCACAATGGAAAGCATGGTATTTTCACATTCACACAGTCCCAGTTTCCCTAGCTCCTTCGCATACTGTTAGACCGTTTTCGGGACTCCGCTGATGAATGCAAAGCAGAAGTTTAGTCACAACCCAAATGCAACCAAAGCAGCTTTAATACGTGTATTTTTATTCTCCAAGAAATCATTAGCGCAACGGAGGTGGTAAAATTATCCGTGGTCGAACTGGATACTACATGTAATAGTACTTTGAGAGAAATCACCGTGAGACATATGGAAGATTAACTCTCTCAATCTTGCTCTTCTTCTGATACCGGCCCAATGTTTAAGCAACCTGCCAATATTCTCTACACCCTGAAAGGTGTTCACATCATTCACTGAGTATGGTTCGAGCCCGGCCAGAATGAGACTATAGCTTGCTGACTAATAGCCAAAAACCTCATCTGAGAACAAAGGAAGTAAGTTCGGAAACAGTGGTCCTGCGTAGGTGTGGAGAGGACAGCTTGATTTTATCAACTGGGTTTATAATGTAAACTGGCCAAATAGCAACGTAATCAAATATTTGTACGGTGGCCAATTCTCATTATCAACCTATATAGCTAGTTGATAAAACCAAGTTGTCATCTGAGCACAGTTGCAGAACCCATTGAAGAACACTTGGGATGAAGTATAATCCCAATTTATTTTTCCTTTGCTTATTTTATTTTATATTAACTCGGTGTAAATGTCGTTTATAGTGTGAAATAACTGAAGCACGGAACTGAGGTGAACTGAATATTTTAATTATTACTTAAAAAGAAAAACAAATCGGGCCTGTCCGGGAGTCGAACCCGGGACCTCTCGCACCCAAAGCGAGAATCATGCCACTAGACCAACAGGCCAGACATATGAAGGATTTTTCAGGTAACTGTTTCTATCTGCTGCTCCTTGACTCGGCTGGTGTTATAACACCTGTTCTGCGTTGTCCGCTGATTGTCGGAGAAAAAAGAAATGAAAACAGACCTACTCTGTAGGTTCCGTACACGGCTTGATCTTGTCATTTCTGGAGTCTCATGGAATTCTTCTCAAATTAATTATACTACTCCTTGACTCAGCTGGCGTTTTAACACCTGTTCTGCGTTATCTTGTAGGTAACAGTCCAGTTCCGCTGATTGACAGAGTTTTCCACGTCACGTCAATGAAGCAATTGGTTGTTTGCATCGAAAATAAAAATCGTAACCATTCAATAAATTAAGTCAAGAATCAGGTATATGATAGATAATTGATAAACAAAAAAAATCGCCGTGATTTAGGTCTGTGTGGTTTTTCATTGCCGCGTTATTCGGTAAACAGTTTCACCTAAATTTATACAGCTTTGTATGGAGACGCCATGTTGGTGCCCCTCCGAGGGGTACCAACATGGCGGCCGGAAACCAACAGAAACATCCGTCATTGAGTTTT
>JAHPZR010002077.1:2500-10000 GCA_019787425.1 Platygyra sinensis
CGCCTCTTATTCTACTCGCGGGAATAACAGGAAACTTTATCGTTTGCTCTCTTATTATCTCAAACAAGAAACTAAGAACTTCATTCAATTATCTTCTCCTCAATTTAGCTGTCTCCGACTTGTGTTGCTCCGTCATGGGAACTTTGTTCTTCGCTGGCCAAATCAGTAATCATTATCTCAGCGACGGCGATTTCATGCGGCCAAAAGTTGAGGGAGTCATCTGCAAAGTAACAACAGTAATTATAGATTTAACCACCAAGAATTGTGCTCTGACTTTAGCAGCAATTTCAGTTGACAGGTTTTATGCCATTGTTCATCCCTGGCGGCACAGAACAGCGAAGATTAAGCGAAATACTCGCATTCTTCTCGCAGCAATCTGGATCGTGGCTTTGGTCGCGTCTTTGCCAATGATGTTACTAATGGCAAAGACACCGAATACATTCCAAGGAACTTCGGTGTCACTTTGTCTTGCATTTCTCATAAACGACCACGGGTTCAAAGTCGTTGCTTTCGTAGATCTAATTGCTTCTTACATTATACCAATGGGGATAATTTTACGAACTTCGTTGGCAATCATCAGACATCTATGGTGCCATTGTTCCCAACGACAGTCGAAGGAAACAAGTCAAATGTTGTTGAAATCTCGCAAACGCATCACAAGAATTGTTTTCAGCGTGATTATTGCCTTCAACGTTTTCTGGTTGCCCTGGGCAATTCTTCAAGGCTCGCTGTTAATCGGCGCAATTCAAGAAATCGGCGACAACACTTTTGTAGTCATGTTTATTTTGGTCTTATCCAGCGCTAGCGTGAATCCAATTCTATATTCGCTTCAGAGTCGAATGTTTCGAAATGGGGTGAAAAGAATGTTCCGTTGTGAAGGAAGCTAGAAACGACAAGGACTGAAAAGAAGTTTTCTTTGCTCGTAGTTGCTGAATATATTTCTTTCACGATAAAATTAAAGCTACGTAATTCAAATAAACAATCATTTTCACATCCGAATTCGATTCAGACGTTTTAGTTAAGGTTCTGGGTGATGGAGAGGTTAACTTGAAGAACATAGTTTCAAGACAATTCTCACAGAAAAATAAAAAGATAATAAATACAAATAAAAAAGAAGCCAAAAATAAACTGGATCCAATTTTAAAAGTAAGTATACCATTTCAAAACCTAATATGATTTACAAGGGTTTCCCAGGAGGTAGGCAGCGGCTTCTTTAATGGAAATTTTGCAACATCTACCATTCAGATCAAGAACCCGGATGAAAGATTAATTTTGTCTTCTTTCTCAACTTGCATCCTATAGCTGCCTAGAGCTAAACTAAATCTTTTGTGCGGAAATGCAAATCAGACCCTTCTTCACTGGCTTAAGAGTAAATTTAGAATTTTATCTCCATCACCCAATATCCTTTTCTTTCATTGTACACTCTTGTTAGATTTAGATAATAGATCGTTTTCACGTGGCGTCATCACTTTCTAAAATCTAAAAATAAAGATTCGCCAAAGTTTTTATCCTCATCAGGTTAAGAGGCGGCATTTTATATTTGTTTACAATTTTACAGCTCAATAGCGTGCTTCGTTTGGAAACCAGGGCATTTTGAATTTTCGGGTGATGAAGGCTCGTGACATAAGGCTACGTTTGAGTTTGTTGAAAAATATAATACTTATCTCATGATTTTGAGCCCTTTTAAAAGTTAGAGCATTAGCAAAAGTGCTTATGTAAACGCTTGTTTTCTCAGTACTGATAATCAGTCACCTAGATAGCCAAAGTAAGTTCCAGATGTCTACACTATTTTCCGGCCGCCATATTGGTGTACCACGTGGCGTTTTCACACTGGGCCCTGTAAATTTCTGCGAAACATTTCGACGAATATCTGAAGTTTGGGGAAACGCACAGGCCTAAAACTTGGGGAAGTGTTTTATTTATCTTCTATAACATCACAATTTCTTAGCTTTTTTCACTGGATGGTTTTCGATTTATTTTTTTGTATTGCGTGACAGTGAGAACGATCTGATGACTTTAAACATCGAGTAGTCCCTCTTTCGCTTAGTCCGTCGTGCCTCCCGCAAAGAAACCGCGAGACAAAATGCCGCACAAGCTCCTGGTGGAGAGAGGCACGTACGTCTCACCCCTAGAAATTCACGCTACCATTTTTTCGCCGCGGTTTATTTACGGTCTCACTAAACGGACGAAGCGAAAGAGGGACTACTCCCAAGAATTTGAGCGGAGGAATTAATCAACAGGCAAACAAAGATTATTGGCAAGCAATGCTCACTTGATTTTTTCCTAAGTATACAGATAAGACTATGCGAGCAAGTGGTTCAGACATGCGCCAAAACACGCCACTGGTTTATTTGTCAAAGCCTTCTTTGTGTTGTCTGCTTCATGTAAGATCGTCTGAAGCATCACTGGAGTCGGTGTAATCACAGCATACCAAAGAACTGATGGAAGAATCAGCATTCAGTGTTAAATTATCTGACATTTCTATCCCAGATTTGTGATTTTCCTTCGCTTGTGAAATTGAAATAATACTTGTGATAGGTTCTTGATGAGTTCATTTGAAAGGCGATCCTCGGTTTTGTCACGTGTTTCAGTTTGTGACGTCACTTTCAGGCCAGTCCCTACACAATTTTCTTGGACAGAACCACCACTCCTATCCAGTCCACTATGCGAGTCCAGCCTTGCTTGACTCAAGTTCACACCACCTGTTATGGGGGGCCTTTCATCTGAAGGCCCTTTATCTGGGCTCTCGCCCGAGTCCTCGTTTTCTCTGGACCTATTCCTAAGAACTTTGATACCGAGCTTAGAGAGCTCACTGTTCGTTTTAGGAGGCGATGTGAAATGGCTGAACTGCATCTGTTTTCTCTTTCCAAGAAGTTCTTTCACTTTCTGTCTTTTTTCATCGGATTTTCCTTTTGACTGAAACAGGGGCCTACTGTTTACTTCAGAGCGACGTTTCCGACGATGTGCATCAAAACCTGAAACAAAAATGAAAAAAAAATGCTCAACTCAACTAGGCAGCCGTTCCTTCGGCATGTCACGCAGATTACGTGACGTGCCTATCAGTAGCCAAAGATATTTTGAGTTTTATTCTCTCAAAGAAAGAAACACTATCGCAAGCATTCACCAACTTCGTTTCCAGGCTCTCTCTACTCTGCCTTTATAGACAAGATAATTTGGTTTTATCAACTGAGTTGATAATGTGAATTAGCCACCGTAAAGAGATTCGAAAGCTGACGTTTCGAGCGCTAGCCCTTCGTCAGAGCGATTCGCTCCGACGAAGGGCTAGCGCTCGAAACGTCAGCTTTCGAATCTCTTTACGGTGGCTAATTCACATTATCAACTCAGTTGATAAAACCAAATTATCCTGTAATACTCCCACCGACGCAGCACCATAGTTTCTTTAGAAACTTACCCCCTCTACTCCTTTATAGACAAGGCAGAGGAGAGAGAGCCTGGGAAAGAGGCTGAGTATTTATGCGTGCCGTCAAAAGCGTGACGTTATATTGTGACGCCATAAGACTGCGTCAGGGTGCTTAGCAACGCCTTTTGACACAAGAACGGTGGACTCATTTCATCCTTGGCAACAAAATTTCCTACGAAAACCGTTGTTTGTTCAGTTCCCCGACTGTGGGTGAAAAGGTGTTTCACACTGAGTTGGTGGTATGCTCTCCAAACAAGATACTGATGGAACAGAATGACAGGCAGGGAAGGAACTTTCTTCTATTCTTCTTTCCTAACGTCACGCATCTTCTTTTAAATTTCAGTTTTGAGAATGTGGTGATAAATCAAGACAACATCTCTTAGGTGATGATACTGTTAAATCTCATCACTTGCTTGCTTGATAATGCATGGAAATCATAGAGAGAATTTAGTGGTTGGTCACTCTAGGGTTTTTAGGCGTTTAAGACTCCAACCCACCTTGTCCATGATATCTGATTTTCTTGGCCAGTTCAATATCTTCTTGTTGTTCTGGTACAAGAGCGACACCTAATGCCCCTCTCTCTTTCAACTCGTCATCCTTCGCTTCTTGAACTTTCAGCTCATGTTTTTCCTCTCGAAATCTCTTCCTGAGCAGCTGATTGGCTGCATAATCATCACTCCATATGGATTGAACTTCCTAAAAAAAATTCAAGTAGCGAAGGATGACGAGTTGAAAGAGAGAGGGGCATTAGGTGTCGCTCTTGTACCAGAACAACAAGAAGATATTGAACTGGCCAAGAAAATCAGATATCATGGACAAGGTGGGTTGGAGTCTTAAACGCCTAAAAACCCTAGAGTGACCAACCACTAAATTCTCTCTATGATTTCCATGCATTATCAAGCAAGCAAGTGATGAGATTTAACAGTATCATCACCTAAGAGATGTTGTCTTGATTTATCACCACATTCTCAAAACTGAAATTTAAAAGAAGATGCGTGACGTTAGGAAAGAAGAATAGAAGAAAGTTCCTTCCCTGCCTGTCATTCTGTTCCATCAGTATCTTGTTTGGAGAGCATACCACCAACTCAGTGTGAAACACCTTTTCACCCACAGTCGGGGAACTGAACAAACAACGGTTTTCGTAGGAAATTTTGTTGCCAAGGATGAAATGAGTCCACCGTTCTTGTGTCAAAAGGCGTTGCTAAGCACCCTGACGCAGTCTTATGGCGTCACAATATAACGTCACGCTTTTGACGGCACGCATAAATACTCAGCCTCTTTCCCAGGCTCTCTCTCCTCTGCCTTGTCTATAAAGGAGTAGAGGGGGTAAGTTTCTAAAGAAACTATGGTGCTGCGTCGGTGGGAGTATTACAGGATAATTTGGTTTTATCAACTGAGTTGATAATGTGAATTAGCCACCGTAAAGAGATTCGAAAGCTGACGTTTCGAGCGCTAGCCCTTCGTCGGAGCGAATCGCTCTGACGAAGGGCTAGCGCTCGAAACGTCAGCTTTCGAATCTCTTTACGGTGGCTAATTCACATTATCAACTCAGTTGATAAAACCAAATTATCTTGTCTATAAAGGCAGAGTAGAGAGAGCCTGGAAACGAAGTTGGTGAATGCTTGCGATAGTGTTTCTTTCTTTGAGAGAATAAAACTCAAAATATCTTTGGCTACTGATAGGCACGTCACGTAATCTGCGTGACATGCCGAAGGAACGGCTGCCTAGTTGAGTTGAGCATTTTTTTTTCATTTTTGTTTCAGGTTTTGATGCACATCGTCGGAAACGTCGCTCTGAAGTAAACAGTAGGCCCCTGTTTCAGTCAAAAGGAAAATCCGATGAAAAAAGACAGAAAGTGAAAGAACTTCTTGGAAAGAGAAAACAGATGCAGTTCAGCCATTTCACATCGCCTCCTAAAACGAACAGTGAGCTCTCTAAGCTCGGTATCAAAGTTCTTAGGAATAAGTCCAGAGAAAACGAGGACTCGAGCGAGAGCCCAGATAAAGGGCCTTCAGATGAAAGGCCCCCCATAACAGGTGGTGTGAACTTGAGTCAAGCAAGGCTGGACTCGCATAGTGGACTGGATAGGAGTGGTGGTTCTGTCCAAGAAAATTGTGTAGGGACTGGCCTGAAAGTGACGTCACAAACTGAAACACGTGACAAAACCGAGGATCGCCTTTCAAATGAACTCATCCAAGAACCTATCACAAGTATTATTTCAATTTCACAAGCGAAGGAAAATCACAAATCTGGATAGAATGTCGATAATTAACTGAATGCTGATTCTTCCATCAGTTCTTTGGTATGCTGTGATTACACCGACTCCAGTGATGCTTCAGACGATCTTACATGAAGCAGACAACACAAAGAAGGCTTTGACAAATAAACCAGTGGCGTGTTTTGGCGCATGTCTGAACCACTTGCTCGCATAGTCTTATCTGTATACTTAGGAAAAAATCAAGTGAGCATTGCTTGCCAATAATCTTTGTTTGCCTGTTGATTAATTCCTCCGCTCAAATTCTTGGGAGTAGTCCCTCTTTCGCTTCGTCCGTTTAGTGAGACCGTAAATAAACCGCGGCGAAAAAATGGTAGCGTGAATTTCTAGGGGTGAGACGTACGTGCCTCTCTCCACCAGGAGCTTGTGCGGCATTTTGTCTCGCGGTTTCTTTGCGGGAGGCACGACGGACTAAGCGAAAGAGGGACTACTCGATGTTTAAAGTCATCAGATCGTTCTCACTGTCACGCAATACAAAAAAATAAATCGAAAACCATCCAGTGAAAAAAGCTAAGAAATTGTGATGTTATAGAAGATAAATAAAACACTTCCCCAAGTTTTAGGCCTGTGCGTTTCCCCAAACTTCAGATATTCGTCGAAATGTTTCGCAGAAATTTACAGGGCCCAGTGTGAAAACGCCACGTGGTACACCAATATGGCGGCCGGAAAATAGTGTAGACATCTGGAACTTACTTTGGCTATCTAGGTGACTGATTATCAGTACTGAGAAAACAAGCGTTTACATAAGCACTTTTGCTAATGCTCTAACTTTTAAAAGGGCTCAAAATCATGAGATAAGTATTATATTTTTCAACAAACTCAAACGTAGCCTTATGTCACGAGCCTTCGTCACCCGAAAATTCAAAATGCCCTGGTTTCCAAACGAAGCACGCTATTGAGCTGTAAAATTGTAAACAAATATAAAATGCCGCCTCTTAACCTGATGAGGATAAAAACTTTGGCGAATCTTTATTTTTAGATTTTAGAAAGTGATGACGCCACGTGAAAACGATCTATTATCTAAATCTAACAAGAGTGTACAATGAAAGAAAAGGATATTGGGTGATGGAGATAAAATTCTAAATTTACTCTTAAGCCAGTGAAGAAGGGTCTGATTTGCATTTCCGCACAAAAGATTTAGTTTAGCTCTAGGCAGTTATAGGATGCAAGTTGAGAAAGAAGACAAAATTAATCTTTCATCCCGGGTTCTTGATCTGAATGGTAGATGTTGCAAAATTTCCATTAAAGAAGCCGCTGCCTACCTCCTGGGAAACCCTTGTAAATCATATTAGGTTTTGAAATGGTATACTTACTTTTAAAATTGGATCCAGTTTATTTTTGGCTTCTTTTTTATTTGTATTTATTATCTTTTTATTTTTCTGTGAGAATTGTCTTGAAACTATGTTCTTCAAGTTAACCTCTCCATCACCCAGAACCTTAACTAAAACGTCTGAATCGAATTCGGATGTGAAAATGATTGTTTATTTGAATTACGTAGCTTTAATTTTATCGTGAAAGAAATATATTCAGCAACTACGAGCAAAGAAAACTTCTTTTCAGTCCTTGTCGTTTCTAGCTTCCTTCACAACGGAACATTCTTTTCACCCCATTTCGAAACATTCGACTCTGAAGCGAATATAGAATTGGATTCACGCTAGCGCTGGATAAGACCAAAATAAACATGACTACAAAAGTGTTGTCGCCGATTTCTTGAATTGCGCCGATTAACAGCGAGCCTTGAAGAATTGCCCAGGGCAACCAGAAAACGTTGAAGGCAATAATCACGCTGAAAACAATTCTTGTG
>JAHPZR010002077.1:15000-17500 GCA_019787425.1 Platygyra sinensis
TCATTAAAATTTTTATACGGTTTACTGATTTTTTTAACAGTTATATATTTTATTTATTTATTTTTACATATTTGATAATTTGAAAGTTTCAAAATCGACTATATGCTAAACTCACGCACCCATTCTAGTATAGTTCTGCGAAGTGATAGTTTGTCAATTTTCCCTACGAAGACTCTGAGCCTAAGAGATAAGAAATCTTTTCATCGCGTAAGGAAAAGATCTGAATAATAACGAACATCTATATCGCATGAATATGGTCACGTCAGGCTTTACTCTGTCAGAGGGCCGCTTTTTCTTGGTACCCAGTGCTCCGCCCCCGCTTAGCAAATGATGGAGACTAGGAACTAGGTAACGCGAAAAAAGTTCAAGTTTTAAATTAAAGCAGTTTTCGTTAGTTTGTTAGCTCAAGACTTAAGTTTAATTTACTGAGCATAACGTTCTATGAGAAATTCAAGTCAGAATGAAATTCAGCCTCTGGCAGCTAAAATAAAAATGCACGAGTTATCAGACTTTCGAACCATGGGTTACACTTTCGATTTCCACTGGCCACGGAGTGTTTTTTATATTCATCTACATACAGAACATGCAATAAATTAAGGAGATGGAACAAGTGGTTATTTAACATTTTTATCCCGCTGGCAGTGAATCTGCATTTGCAATTCCCTTAAGCCTATCCAGGCCTATCAAGTTTTTTGTGGCATTTGACAGAGTCTTACATCTGTCATTGCTTCACAATAGGCAAGTTTCCTTTCTTTCTTCGTGTTTCAGTTTCATTCCAATTACGCAGTTTAGTTACATGTTAGTTTAACTTAATAATACTGTACATACAAGCAAGCATGACTCAATTTGTAAACCTTCAATAACTTCATTTTGTCTGTGTTGCTGGAAACTAATGGTTAATTATAAATGGAAGGAAGTGAAGAATGATAATCGCAGTAAATTTTCCAATTTAAGAAATTGGAAAGAAGAAGCCTGAAAAAACAGGGCTTGAACGGGATTCGAACCCGTGACCTCCGCGATACCGGTGCGATGTTCTATCAACTGAGCTATGAAGCTACACATTGGGAACGAAGTCAATTTATTGAGTTCATATCTCCCTTGAGGAGTGAAATGATGCCAAGTGTATATGAAATAATTCATATTTGAACTGCGGTTGTAGATGAAAGTGAAGAATGATCATCGCAGTTCATTTTCCAATTTAAGCAATCCATCAAATATTTTCGCTCGATCGCTCGAGGCTGGTTCAAACGCACCATGTGACTGAAAATTCCACTGTTAAAACTGGGAAATATCCGAGTGATATTCCCCAATTTTCAAATCTACACGTAATGTGAAAAATATTTGAAGGATAACAAACAAAAAAGCTTTCATTAATTTGGCGCGATAATTAATAAACACGGATATTTGTCGTAGGACATTCGCAATGTCTCAAAGCTTACAGTTTTCCTCGAGCTACGCTCTTGGAAAACTGAACAGATAATGTCCGTGGACAAATAACCTATTTTATTAGAAATTTATTCTCAGGGTTCTGCAGGGTGGGTTATCTACTTCTAACCAGCAAAACGGGTTTTCTGCAGGGATAAACTGCGGGCTTAGTTCGATTCTCTCCCCCGAAAAAGCCTTGAAACTAAACCATGCTCTGTGAGTTAGCCCGGCTCTATTGTTGGTTTTCAGTGTCACGCAAAATAGATGCAAACAAAAATCAAAACCGTTCAACAGTCCAGAATATGAAAAGAAAAAAAAAAAAAACGAAAGAAGGTAAATATTTAAAAAGCCTCGCCAAGATTCAGGCCACAGCAAATTTTCTTATGCAATATATGCGGAGAAACTTTCCCCCCCAATTTATAAAGATTTGTATGGAGACGCCATGTTGGAGTGCATCAGAATGGGCTTCAACATGGCGGCCGGAAACCAACAGAAACATCTGTCACTGAGTTTGCTACAAAAGCGTGAATTTATCTCTCGAGGACCTCAAAAGCGTTTGAATAATACTTTTTGTAATACAAGAACTGTTCAGATAGTCCGGCAAATTTTCCGTAATAAAACATTTTTTTAACCAATACGATAGCTCTCTCGGCCGTCATGTAAATGGCGCGTCACGCAAAAGCTTAGAAATTCAAGTGTAGCCTATCACAAAGTAACCCATGCATTCGGAGCAAAAAGTTGTGTGAATATTTGTTTTCAGCTGCTCTTATACATCATGAAAGCAAAATCTCAGAAGGATCAATAGTTTTGTAGTTTGAATTTTAGTGACGTCATGTGAAAACCGGCAAAAAATTCTGAAGGCGTGGATCACACGCACCCCCTTAAATAATTAGTGTAGTGCGTGGGTGTATCATCAGACAATAATATTTTAACCTCAGGAACCCACTGAAGAATGACAGACACATGAGATGCAAAGTTGCTCTTACCACGCAGTACGGAACTTAACGGACTGTAACGTCAAGGACAACACCAAGCCAAAAAAAAAAAAAAAATTACATTTTGTTCACAATCTCCT
>JAHPZR010002077.1:22500-26970 GCA_019787425.1 Platygyra sinensis
GATAGTTTTTAGTTGTGTGGAAAGAAGAAAGAATTATGCAGTAATTCTGAAAGAATTAGGTTGTTTTATCAAATGTGCAAAGTTTGAGCAAGCATAACGTAACCCCCAATTTTTGGGGTTTCAATTTCCGGTTTGTGTAGTTTTCGGGGTGCCTACAAAAAAAAATTCCTCAAAAAATTAAAAAAGCGAATCTATCGAAATAAAGGGCATTTTCGTTCATTGCATATGTTGTTTGACTTGTGTAGAAAAAATGAAGGCAATCCATTTTCCACGAAAATTTGAGTGGTCGGTTCTTACACGGACACGCTCTTAAGGTTTCTTTCAGTTATTAATAGGGAGTTTTAGCAAATCACGACGGCGACGGCAACGAGGGCGTCACCAAACAAAAGTTGTAATAAGCAGAACAATAGCTGTGCACGTGCGTTTTGAATCTTTGTACAATTCTTTGCCGTCCGATACAAATTAACAACGTGAAATGACTAAGTTCTACGTATCTTAGAGAACGCGAACCACAGTGGCTAATTTTTCCTATCTTCTTTTCATATTGAACACTGTTGGGGCATGTTTAGCCCGAGCAAGGCCTTAGACCAATAGGCGTACTGAACAGATTTACAGAGTTGCGACATTCCAAGGTAAATGATATAAATCATTTTTACAAGGCTTCGTCCCCGCCGTCGCCGTCCTCATTGCTAAAACTCCCTATTATTACGTACACTAACTTTGTTCCTTTCATTACGTCATAGCCGTAATGGATTTCTGATGCTCTGTATTAATAATCCCAATCCCTGTTTCCTGTGAAAAGGTTATAAATATCTTCTACATAATAACAATAACAATAACTTTATATGCAGAAGGGGATTCCCCTTATTCATTTAATAAGCAAGTTACGTTTCGTTTTTGATGATTAGGTGATAAACAAGAACTGAGGGATTCCCAAAGATGAGCTTACCTACTCGCAAGACTTTTCTATAACGACGAGAGTTAGGTTTTGACTGATAACAACGAGAAGGATCTGGAAAGAGAAGCTGGATGGTTCTTAGTTAAGTCTTTTCCGAATTTCTCAGGCCCCGTTTCACACTATGCCGGAGAAATTTGAAAACAAAATAATCAGCGGTCATTGCGGACTTACGGAAGCCACATGAGTAATATCGTGATGTCATCGCTTTCTAAAAGCTCCATTTTCAAAATGTGTTTCGTCCAAAACTAAAACGCAAAGCCGGTGTTTTTAAATTCCTTCGGTTCGAGGATCGTTTTTGAAAAGCTCTGTTTTAATTTGTGACGGATTTGCACAGACGGTAGGTCTAACTGTAGAATTAGCTGCTCATTTTCAAATTTTTCCAACGCAGTGTCAAGGACTGGGTGTCGGTTAACAGTTGAAATTCCTGTCCATTTCTTGCAATAATTAACCTTTAACTTAGCTATAAGTTGAAAAACGCGTTATTTGTCAGCTGACAGTTTGAATTTCGACCAATTCTCAGCTATCACTATTTAATACAAAGCTAATTGTTAATTTTGCTGGGTCTTTCTTTAACAGTGTACTGGCAACCAAACTTCCAATATGCTTCTTGTAAACTTTTCTCTTCTGTTTAATAAATTAAAATTAATCAATTAATAAATTAATTTAATCAACAATTAGATTATGAGCTCAAGATTTCTATGAGGTGATAGGTGATGAGGCCGAAAGCCGAGTCAACTATCACCTCATAGAAATCAAGGGCGAATAGTTTAATTGTTTTAGTATAATTCTTACTTAAATTAAGTTCAACTGACGGTTTCCAGTTATTTCTCGACGTGTTATCAAACTTTGCGCCTAGGAACTATCGGCTGATAGGTGCCCAGCGGAAATTTGATGTTCTTAAAACAAATATTTACCCGAGAGGCGAAGCTTCGAGGGCAAATATGCTAGTTTTAAGAACATCAAATTTCCAAGGGGCAACTTTCAGACCGATAGTTCCGAGACATAAACACTCTATTGTCTTTATTGTTCACAACTAAATTTTCTTCCGCACGCTAGTTCAAAAATCAATTAGACTTCCATTGAATTATTTTCAAGATTTCGAGACGAAAGCCGTGAAAGCCAAATATAAAATTTGAAAAAGAAAGCAGACAAAAATCTTAATACAATTTTAGTTATTTATATTCTACGAAACCCGCTTGTTTACAGCAAAATTTTCACGGACGACTACTATCCATCCGGGTATTTTCGGCGGACGAGCACTATGGGCTGATAGTGGCCCTCCGCGGATGAACACTATCGCGTCACGTGGTCAATTTAAGCCAATAAGAATCGGAGAAAATTTAGTGGTGAACTATAATGGCTGATAGTGTGCAACGGTTCAGCCAATCAGATTACAGCATCTGCATTAACATACTAGTAGAATTCTACTAATGGCTGATAGTGTGCAATGGCTCAGCCAATCAGATTACAGCATCTGCGTTAGTATTCTAGTAGAATTCCACTAACAAAAGCTAAATGTTCTGCTAAAGCTTTCTTCAGAAAAGTGCTGTTCCTGACACTATAATTTACTTTAAAATCCTACTTCGCTAATTAATAATCTCTACTAAGTAACAGTGTACTTTTTAGGTACAATATTTGCAATGCTTAAAAGCGCGTTTCGCTGGTAAAACATGCATTAAATTTGATAGTTAAGCCGCACTTTTGTATTGCATTATACTTCTTTTTACCTTACTCAGGTTTTTCTGGTTTAAGCAATTATTTGAAACTTGATCACACCCAGCTGTACTGACTGCAGTAGCCGGTAAAGTTTTAAATCTTCTTTCGTCAAGAAAACTATTATGAAAAACTGAAACTTAAAAGCTACAGGGCACTTCACTTCACTTCTTCCAGTTGTATATGCAAATAAAGTCATAAAATTAGCGCTAAAAATGTCCGTTGAGGTTATGGCATACTGCTTTACTTTTCATGCAATTACTCGTTGCTACCTTGGTCATTCTTGCCAACACCTGACAGAGAAGATAAACAAAAGCAAAAAGAGAATATAACCATTAGCTACGCTAATGTTCAGATACTTTAGTAGCTATCAATTAAACATTTTTCTTACCGGAAAAAAGCGGCCACCTAATTAAATAAACTGAGTTATTTTAACACTTTACATGTATAGATTCTGTGCGCGCTCTAAGCAAACTCAGTACATATTTAACAATTATTCCACGAGCAGTCCGGGCCATAGCCAGAAATGGATATATGGTGACGTCATGAGAAATGGCAATATGGCCGCCAAAGCTAGGCACACAATACAAAGTTCCTTCCGAGCTCTTTTCGGGGCTTAATAGTAGCCTTTTCCCACAAGGCCTTGCACACAATACAATTGAACAATGAAGTTTTGGTTGAGTGCGAAAAAAATGGCGGCTTGTGAAGCGCCTTCGAGTTTCGAGGCGAAAACCTCACTGTTTTGTGCTATTTTTGGTCTGGTCTTTACACGACAAGACGCCAAATAGATGGAAAAATCAGGTATGCTGCAATTTTTTCTCTCTTTGAAAAAAATATGTCGTTAATGTCTATAAAATTTGCGTTCATTTGGTGGTATTTTTGTATTGGTCCACGACTGCGTCGCTTGGTCCAAGGGTTTTAAAGATGAAATACTGTAGTTTCGCCACATGCGTTTGTTATTGACCGATCGTGCAGACCATGCTGTGGACCTGATTTCAAGCTGTGTTTACTTTATTCCCCGATAGGCAATGGAAAAGCACCGCGATTTCCTCAAGAAACACTGTACAATAGATTGTGTGGTAAAAATCTAAAAAGGAATGGCAGAGATCACGGGAAGGAATTATTCTGAATTATTCGAAGCGGTAATTCTCAGTGAAAAGGTTCACGTTAACATAACAGCAAATGATACTAGTAATGTACATCCCGAAAAGATGTGTGCAACATGCAATGCAATGTTATATCCATTAAGTACTTTGAATGAAGAAGATGAGGATGTGGTACACCGACTTTATTAAATGTAGATGTAGATGTAGATGTAGGGATCAAAAAAAAAGGGTTGAAAGTGCTATTAGTGCTCAGTATACATGCCAGCTTGATACAGCTGTAGTAGTTCAGGAACAGCTGCAAAGCCAAGTTTCAGTGAAGGTCAATAGTTTTGTAGTTATCAAAACATTTCTATGTGGGCCCCTAGTAGCATGGAAGAAGTTAATTGTTGAATCTGGCCAAATTGTACTTGCAAATATTAATAGCTAGCTTTTTTTCCTAGTAATGTTTCTGAAATTCGAAACACACCTCAGTGTACTTTGCAGTCCTGGTCACTTCAGTTAGCATGAAGTCCTTCCTTTTCAATTACTTATTGTGTTAGAGTGGGTGTGTGGTTAGTGTTGTGTTTTCATTGATATATTTCAGAAAGTCATGAACAACATTATTTTCCAGTCACAAAATTAGACCCTATTTACAAGCAGGTAGCAGGTAACCCTAGTGCTAGGGTTACCCTAGCAAGAGGGTTGCCCTGGCAC